>PVIW01001986.1:0-21502 GCA_004026585.1 Noctilio leporinus | reverse complement strand
GAGTTGAGGAAACTTGGTAAGATAGGAAAAAATGGAAATTTTGGACAACTTCTACCTGGTGATATAAAGAATTTTCTCTGTTATGAAAGATTTATTGACTTTACACAGGTATCATACAGCATTCATTATCAGTTCCAATATATAAAATGGTATTTCAAAAGAGAAATAGTGGCATATTTCAAAGGCCAGAAAACTATAAGATCTTATAGTGAGCATATCATTGCCAAGAGAACAAATGTGTGGAAAATTATAGATATAAATTCTGAAGTGCATCAACATTAAATGAGACCCTGCATACTTGGGAGTTCTCATTTTCCCCCTGTGCACTAAATATATTTTTTTTTTAAAGAAAGAAAGAGGAAAACATTGAGACAAGCCATTTCTGCAATGTTTTCAAGGAAGCATTGCATTGATGGTCTTGCTCTGCCAGGTACATCATTAGAGGATGTCATTCTGGTACCATCTGGCACACTGTATTCTCGGGACTGATGGATTTTGTTTATCAAGTTCAAATAGATTCCCCCCACCCACGTCCACAATTGGGGGTGGGATAGAGGTATTAAAGGCTTAGATGCTTTACTACAAGCCACTAAAACATCATGGAATTGCCATTCTGCCTGCAACCATTTGTTATGGGGCAGAGCAGATTACAAAAGTAAGTACAGAGCCCTCAGCCATGATTTATGGTGAAAGAACAGCTCAGAGAAAAATTCAGTCAAGCAGGAATGGCTGAGCAGTGCAGCAGACATTAGGCAAGGTGTGAGCACTGAGTGAAATTTCTAAAAGAAAAAAACTTCAGCCATGGGCCTTAGCCCTTACAGGCCCTGAGCCAAAGATGAATTTAAGCTTCTGTCATTCCTCATCTTTGCACTTGTTTGCAGTTTGCAATGATCTTTTCAAAACAGAAGCTCTTTACTAATCAGACTGGTAATGTGGTAATTATGAGATTCCATCTCATCTTTTATTTCACAGTAGCTCCTCACAATCTCTTGTCCTTTATACAAAGGCAATAAATACATGAAAAGCTTGAGGGGGAGAGGAAAGAATAAATTAAAATTTAATTTTGAAGCCATTTTAAAAATTTTCCCAGCTTTCTTTATATCCACTAGAAATGCCTCAGAATGCCTTAAAACTAAGAGCAAATATCAATGAAACTATTCATGTTTGGGACCCATCCATAGGTGAATGGAGACCAAGGAACAATGTAGCAAGAAAATGCAGATTACATAAATATGAGACTAAGGATGAGAAATGCTATATGAAGAAAATAAACTGGAAGAAAATCCAAACTTTCAATAGAGTTTTTGTTTTCTGAGTAATGAGCATTACCACACAGGTAATAATACATCTTTACATATTATCCAGCTTGTGATATATTATTTTAGTAATCAGGAAACAATATTTTTAATGTGGAATAAAGAAGACGAAAGAGTGACTCCAACTGGCACATTTCATCTTGATAATCATATGATGTACACATATGCATATGTGAGAATATGAACTATATACACAAGAACTTTCAGGCAACTCCTGGGGCGGTCACTGTTTTTCTCACCCAGGCTTTCTTCCTGAAATGCAATCTATTAAAGTATAAAAAGCAAAGCAATTAATCCATTTTTACATTCCCTGCACTTAGGAGACATGCCGGTGAGGATATTATAATACCCAGTTGGTTACCCAATTAATTTCAGAGGCTTCATTCCAAAATATCACCTGGACAACACTTTCTCTGAATTGATTCATTCCTTGAGGCAACAAAGTTTTTGGTGCAAGGCACATACCTTGGCACTGAAAGGAACAGAAACATGAGTAAATCATAGTTGTTATTCCACTAGGCAAGGCCCATACATGTCTATCAATAAGTAAATATCAGCCCATGTGTGCTCGAAAGAAATAGGCAAAGTACATCTTTCACTGTGAGCTTGTTGAAGAATTCAAGAATGTGATGGCACTTGAGCCCAGCCTTGAACAACAGGCTGGCTTTTAGGAGGCAGAGAGGCAGTGGGCAACCCAGTCATCTGCAAAATCAGTGACAGTGAGGGTTTGAGAGTTAAGACAAGGAAAGCAATTTGACTGGAATGTAAAGTGCATGCCAGGCTAACAGTGGGAGGGAGGTAAGGCCTACAAGTTAGGCCCATGCAGGCAAGACAGTGGAGACAATCAGAGCAGTGGGATGGCAGGAGAGGCTGCAGGTGGGGGCAGCTATGCCAGCATGACAGCCACTGCACTGAGCAGAAATGGGCCTCAACTGGGGCAACAGTGGAAAGGAAAGTACAGCTGCAGGAACTGCCAGTTACCTTATTATGGGGAGCAGGGGAGGCTTGGCTCCTGAGTGGCTGACTGGCAGAGGAAGAAGTGGGAGAGTCAAGATGTCAGCAGGTTTAGGGCAAATGACAAGTTCATCATTAGAGCATCCAAGGAGTCTCAGTGGCCTTCTGAAAGGGCACACGCTCCCATGCCGAATCCAGGCTGGTGCAATTACAGGCTCACCAGGAGATGATCCCATTCATTTTCTTCTCCTCAGGCAGTTCCAGGCCAGAGCTTCTGCAGACAGCTGAGCTAGACAGATATCTGGGAAGGAAGACTCTACTGCCATTTTAATTCTACCCCATAGTAAGAGCCTTCACAGGAGAATTTGTTATTTGTGGATCATCTAAATCATCCTGCCACAATCTCTTCTTCTGCTATTAAGATGATACACACAAGGCACCTACTATGCCCTTTCATTCTGTTTTTTAATAAGAAATACCCATTCTCTGACTTGTAAATATCACAACTTTTACTTCATGCCAATGGAGTTGGGTCTGTATATTATATAAAGATTGATTAGCAGTTACCTAGCTACTTAGCCAGTGATAAAAAATGTCATCAAGCCATTTATTATTGCCACTTAATATATTTAATATTTAATGTTATAAGCCAACATGCAATGTATGACTTTAAAATTATTCAGCCCAGATACGTTTTCCTTTGGGGAGAATATTTTATTAGCATATTTATGATACCATCCCAAGACTTAATATGGCTTAATTCTCTTAATAAGAACTAATTTTTAAATTATTATCTCTGTTAATTATAGCTTTTTATTTACTTCTTTCCCACTCGGCAGAGAAAGGTGGCTTAGCTGCCACGCAATTGGTCCATAGCTAACTTTGTTCACTTTAGAGCGATCATGAGTTATTTGGTAGCAGAAGTTGATTAAAAGCAGTGTCCCCAGAGGCCCTGTGACTTGTCCATTGCTCAGTTTGCCAGGTATTTAGCCTCAATGTGAAGCTGTAAGTTTATTCTAGTCCATGGTCATTATCTTTAGCCCACAGAAGTGACATTGAAGGCAATTCAAACTGAGTTGTTAACAGCCTGACCCACGTTGATCCAGATCATCTGCAAGTCCTCACTGGGTCTGATACTTGGAGACATTCCTCTTTCTGGCCCTTTTAGGCCCAAGAATGTGGGGTTCTTGTCTTGGTATTAAGTTCCTATCTCCTCAATTTCTCAATTGCGCCTATCATTCAGGTTTTACAGATACAAGGCTACCAGGTCCGGGCACCAGACACTATCTGGTTCTCAACCTTGGCATTCACAAAGAGGATGCAAAGTTGCTGAGTCTCCAATAGAGCAAGTGTTCAAATGCTTTTATATTAAAACATTCTACCAGATGGCTGCAGGAGGAGAAGAGCTAAGGAAGAGGGAATGAAGAAGAGATGTCTCATGTCCCAGTTAGAGTTTAAGTTCTGTGAGATAAGGCTGCAAAGCACCCTGAATATGCCTAAAGAGGCGTGCTGCTTATCCAGAAACAAAGCGCAAAAGCAAAGACCGACTCCTGTTGATTTTTCAACAAATGAGAACTCCCAGGCCTTGATGGCTAATGAGGGTGTTGCCATACTCTCCAAATGTTTTCAGTTACAGGAAAAGCCAGAACCTATCGATTACAGAAAAACCATTCAGATGGTCCCAAACTGATAATGGTTTGGCTCAATGTTTCAACTTTACAATGGTACAACAGAAATATGTATTCAGTAGAAACTCTACTTGGAATCTTGATCTTTTCCTGAGCTAGTGACATTCTGTACTCTCTCATGATGTGGGCAGCATGACCAGCCTCAGCTCCCCGTGGGCCCCATGATCATAAGAGTGAACAACTGAGACTCTACAGCATACTGTGGTGTCAGCTGGTTTGGATATGGTGTTTTGTGTTGTCACTTCCCATCATATATAACAAATGCCCACCCATGTTTCCTGCTTCTGGTGAGACGAGAGGAAGGCAGTCACTCTTAAGGTGAAACTCAAGAGTGCTGAGTATTTGAAATTGCATTTTGACTTCTGATATTTTCAACTTCTGATGTAAGGTTTGTCTGGGTGTAACCCCATGGTGAGTCAAATGGCATCTGTACTTCAATGGGGCCCTACTTCCAGCCACAGAAGCTTTTGAGCAATAATTAATTAATTGGGTTTTTTTAATGTAGTACCCAAGGATGAACTAATTATTTGGCTGCCAAGAAAGTTTTGCCCTCATAGTATTTCCTATATTAAGGTTAGCAGACAATGAAAACAGATTGAGAAATAAGCATATGACACTACTACAGCTCTTTTCTTTTAAAGAGAGCCCTAGCTGGTGACGCAGTGGGTAAGGCGCTGGCCTGCAAACCCAAAGGTTGATGGTTCAATTCCCAGCCAGGGCCCATAACCAGGTTGCAAGCCAGGTCTCCAGCCAGGTCCATAGCTGGAGGCAGGTGAAGGGCAACCATACATTGATGTCTCTCTCCCACTCTGCCTCTCTCCCTTTCCCTCTCTCTGAAAAATAATAAATAATATGTTATTTTAAATGTTTAAAGAAGAAACCCTGGACTAGTCTGTCTCTTAAGGGAAGTTGATCAGAGAAATGGTAAAGCAGGAAGATCAGTGATCTTGAAAAGTTAAGTAATTTCTAACTCATCTATGCTTATTAATCTTTCAACTAAAGCACTTTCAGTCCTATCCATGCTCTTTACTAAGATAACCGCACATGGTTGTAAATGAAATGGGCTCTAATTAAGTGAATCTTTGCTCTCAGATGAAAACAAGGAGGGCTTATCCCATGTAGAAATATAAACACAAAGTTGTTGACTGGAACTGAGAAGGCTCATGAAAATGCCATCATTACTCAGACACTTTCTCTCAAAAATATATTTGTGTGATTTTTCTGTATTTTCATATCACTCAGTATATAACTTTATTAAAGTATTTAACACACTGTATCATATTTTTTAAGGTGGCCTGCTCATTTCATTAAAATATGAGCACCATAATGTTAGAGAAAGCAGTTTTAAATTCATTTCATATTCCCAAAGGCTAGCACATTGTTCTGCTTTGGGAATAGGAATAGGCCACTCAGCGTTTGATTTAATGAATGGATAGATGAAGAAACTGTCTTCATCTAGAGAGTGAGAACCCCCAACCAAAAATCATTGCATAGCTGTTGCTGTCCTAGATACCCATGGCTCTACCACTTAGGGGTGTCCTCAAGTTTCTGAGGGAGACTCCCCAAATGAAATATCTTAAGTCCTAAGTTTCCATTCACATTTGATCTTTGTTCCCGCTTTTAGTAAATGATGACTCTGCGGTCCTTTGAATGGTCACATTGACTTTGCCATTGACTCTCTGACTCTATCTCTCAGTGGGAGCCTCTATTTGCCAGTCACTCCCCATCCTCAGGAGAATTATATAAGCTCCACAAGGACACCAATGCTGTCTTGTTGGCCATTGTTTCCTGAGTGCCTACCATCTAATAGTCACTCCAAAGACATTTAATCAAATGGTATGGCCTACTGCCATACCAACCAATCTTCTATACTGCTATGAAAAAAAAAATAAGAAGAATTTAAAAACTCTAAATTAAACTCTGCACTGACATTGAGGGGTTCACTAACGGTCAGCAAAAGGTGACTCTAAAATCTGAGGATGTGTTAACATCATTGTGCATGGCTTTCACAGCCCAATCACTTTGTTCCTGGAATGGTTGTGATAAGAGCCGACCTGTCTTCCTCTGGCTATGTTGGAAGAAAAACTCTCTTCTCTAGAAATACACACACACACACACACACACACACACCCCTCCTATTTAAAGTAGTAATGCATCCACTTAGAAATAATTTATGACTATGCTACAAAGAAAAGAATGCCCTGGGAACTCTGGATCCTGAAAAGGGTACATTAATAGAGCTGTAAATTTTGTTGGGAGAAATCACATTATTTTAATGAATGTTTCTCATAAAATAATGGAATAAAGATATCCGCCTTATAATAGAAGTACAAGTTACAGCACAAATTACTCCTTCTTGCCATTTCCCTTTAATCAAGCTACCCTGGGAAGATGAAAGAGTAAAGAGAATGAGCTTGAACTTGAAAAAGATAAGATGTATACCTGAGTAATTGACCTGATCCATTCATTGTCATTATTCTTTTTTGCATTTGTTTTAGGTTAGTTTGGCAAAAATCAAACTTAGTACAAGTAATAGTTATATGTAAGGTACATTAGCTCTCAGTTTTTAAGTTTTTGAGACTGAAACTTAACAGTTTACAATTGCTTCCTCTCAGTAAATTATGGATTCCTGCATCCTACAGAAAGGCATTGTTAAAAACAAAGCACAAGATTGATTGGCCGTCACTCTTTCCTAAACAAACAATAATGTGAAAAGTTGAGTGTGAAGACGTTGGCCATCCATCTGCTTAAATGCCTTTGACTAGCTTATCTCTGTCAAACTTAAATGCTAAAAAAGAGGAAGGTACTGACAGACCTCCTCTAGGAGGTCTTTAAATTCAGACTCCTAATCCAGCTTGGTCAGTTATTTTGAGTAGATATAAATGGAGATTTTGAGCAATCCTTTTCACCCAAGAGGTCAAAAGAGCGCTATACTTCTAAAAATTAAAACTTAAGTTTCGAATGTAACGTTCTCTTGATCTTTAAGGCTGATATGAAGCTCCGGATTAGAAACTCCCCACACAGATAGCCCATCTCACTCTCCACCTGACTCACACAGAAACAGGGGGGCCCACCCAGCTCACCTGCTGGATAACCAAGGCCTTCTGTATCAATTTCAGCCACCCAAAAGAACTCCCATTGTTTTAAAGAGTTCTTGTCAGGTGATATAGGTAAGAAAAATAACCCCCAACTCCATACTTGTATGGTGTTTTTCATTAATCCAAACAAGTCAACTTTGTGAAGATGGCAAGGGAGTCGTTAACATTTAACAGTTGTAAAAACAGAGGCCCAGAGAGGTTACAATGGTTTGCCTAAGGTCACACAGCTAGTATGCAATGTAAACCCATCTTCTGAGTTCAAAAGATAGTTTTGTTTCCACTGTGTTATGCCCTGCTGGCCTGGTTCAAAGGTTTAATTCAGCTTGTTTAAGGAGATGCTGATAAATTCTTGCATGTTGTATATATTGATGTATTGATGAAGTTCTGGGTCCTGGGGGTCTGGCAATTGTGTCAGTCAGCTGCAGATGGCATTTCCAGACATCACCCAGCTCTGATAGCCTGGTCTGAATAAAGCTTACTCCTTCAGAGTAATTTCAGGGGGTTCATTCCAGTCAGGCCTTCAGAGAGCCTGGAGGTGATAGAGTCTTTTTTTGGTCAACCGATGATAACAACAGCATTTACTTCATTTTGCTTTTACTACATATTGACTATGTGCCAGCACTCTAATAGGTGCCTTATATTATTGAGCTCACTCAAACCTCATAGCAACTCTATGAAACAGGTACTACAATCACTTTTATTTTACTAATAAGAAAACCAAGGCTTAGAAAAGGTTGGATGGCCTTGATCAGGGAGGATGATCAGAGATGGGAACCAGGGCAACTTGACTCCACAGCTCAGATTTTTAAAACCTGCATTACACAGCCCAGAGAAGTTCATGCCCTCTTGATCCGTTTATAACCCTCCAGAGAGCCCCCAAATTCAACAGAGTCTAAGCCATTAAAGAGAACACTGTCTTATAAAACAGGAGCCAGCCCCCTTGGCTCAGGGCCTGTAATGATTGCCAGAACAGGAAAGAGCTGCCATTTTAGCACTATAAAACTACCATGCCGTTCCTCTCTGGATAATTTATCAAAGCATGTAAATGCAAAGAACACATTCCTCAACCACTGGGAACTTGAACAAAGTCCCTGTGACCCCAGACACTTTGGGGTCAAGAGTAAAACTCTTCAAAGGCCTTAACAGAGGAAGAAAAGATAAAGAAAGGGGAAATAAAACCACTGATCTGAGATCAGAAGAATCTATTTAAGACCGACGTCTCCTGTACTCACAGAAGCATTAAGTGTCCATTTTAATGGATGATCCTTCCGCCTTTGAAAACAGCCCCTGGTGAAGGGGGCAGCTCCACCTGCTCAGGCCTCCCTTTCTGACCAGCCCAGGATGCTGCGGCCCAGTGGGAAGGCCACACCGTTGTCATCCATTCCTCCATGCCAAACCTCTTCACCCAGCCCAGATGGCAGTTGCACCGCTAGGAGCAGGGTTCTGAGGTGGCTGTCGTGTTTGTTTCTGGTAGGAAGGCTTATTCAAAGAAGGCCCATTAAATGAACTACTCAGAGAGACGGCAGGGCTTGGAGTCTGGTAGTTTCTGACCTCAGCTCACCCACTGGCATTCACAGTGCTGAGTTTCCAGGTTGACGGGAGACTTAATGAGCAGCTTTAGAGCATGCTGGCTAGAGGCTACGAAGCTCCTGGCCCCAACAATCTCCTATTATGCTTCTCATTTAGGCAAACCAGATGCTGTTTTGAAAGTGCCCTTCCTGTGTTTTGTTATCTAAATGTTCCTGGACCAGGAAGCCTTAAAAGGAGGCATGTTCAGTGTCTAAGGCCGAAGAATCCTTCCAGCATTTGGAGGCAGCCGGAGGAAATGAACAGGCTCTAAGAGAACGTGGGTGGTGGATTTTTCTTTCCACCAGTAGCTCATACTAAAGTGCCAGGCTTCAGGTGAGAAGCAGACATCTGCTTTAAGTATCTGCTGCTTAAACACAAGAAGCCTGAATCATGGTTGTTTTCCCCCAACCAACACACCTGAGCACTCAGCAAAGTGGATGGCAGAGGGCGCTAATGATGCACAGGAGGGCAATGAGCTTCCTCCCTAGGCACAAAGGCAGCAACAGACATTGAGGCTCCCCTGGAATGATCTTGTCGCTTTGGACTGGAAGTCTTCTCAAAGGATTAACAGTACTGCCCCAATCAGCCCCTTAGTGGTGAAGTCTTCTATTTCAGTTCACATCAGAGATCATCCCTGAGTCCAACCCAACCATAGCAGCAGAGATGCAGTGACCACAGGCAAACCTTAAGATCACGTGGACTCAGTTGGAAAGTATACTGCGATTCCAGTTACCCACGAACATCCCAGTCGTAGCTGTGTGTGAGTCTTCACCCTGCCTGAGGGTGGGACTTGCCAAATGACATCTGGAACCCCTGGCCAGAGTTGGAGGTGATTAGTCCAGGGTGCATCTCCCCAGGGGATTTGCCCACGCAGCCAGGGCCGAGACGCACAGCTCTGTGTCTACGTGTGTAACCAAAGAAAGGAAAGGGAGGCTCAGCTGCCTACCGCCGCAAAAGCCAAACTTGGGAGGCAGATGCGGGTGCAAAAGAAAAGTTTTATTCAGGTGCGGTGCAGCCTAGAATGGTGGGCTCCTGTCTCAGAGCCCATCTCCGCAGCAAGACCAAGGCGAAAGCCAGCGTCCAGAGTTCCTGCTCTAAGTTCAAGTACAGTCTTGGGGCTGCAGGTGGCCACTAGGCAGTCAGAGTCCCCATCCACGCAGTGCAGCCCGTTCCCAGCTGCCGCTCCTTTCAGGCTCCCTCCTGGGCCCGTGCGTGGAGACCGAAGGGCCCTGGGCCATGCGGCTGCTAAGTGCCACAAGGTTTTGTACTGTCAGGAGAGGGTGCGAACACACCAGCCAGGGCATCTAGGTAGGCGAGAGAACAGGAGGCTCCCTCCATGAGGCCACGTGGCCCACGGAGGGAACAGGGGAGTCCACCGGGCCAGTGCAGGTCCCAGCGAGCGAGCAAGAGTCAGGGCCGCGGGCACCTTGTTTCCTTGGGGTCCTATGAGCTCGGGTGTGGGCTGGGCCAGGTGCCCGCTCAACGTGGGCAATCCGCTTCCCAAGCTTTCCCGCGCTTGGGGTGGGTCCACCTCCCAACCAGTCCCTGACAGGGCCCGTTAGTTCCGCGCCTCCCCTGCGCCAGTTTGGCTTCTAAGGCGCAGGTGTCTGCCTTTCCCTGGTGCCGCCCCCAGTCTGGTGGCGGCAGTGGGAGGAGGGCTTTTTTTCTCTATCCAGTGATCTTGCTAGCGTTTCCCACTTAGGTCCTATCCGTTGATATTTGCAGCTTTGCCACTCGGTGTAAGAACCTCCCCCTGCCATCATTTTGGAGGAGACCCCCCAACCCTTACACACAATCCAGGCAGCCGACCGGTCACACTCGGAGGGCGGGCTGAGGAGCATCCCATCATTTCCAGTCCAGGGACCACCGTCTGTGTGGAGTGTCCTTACTGACCCAGGAAAATTGAGATGGGGTGGATGGGGTGCGCTCCTTTCCGTGCTAGGATGAGCCAGGTGGGGTCCCAGAACGGTGCACCCAGGAAGCCTGGGTGGGGATGGGGGGTGGGAGTGGGGCGGTCTTCCTTCCTCAGTTCCCCGCAGGCATTTCCACTCCTCCTATGCTGTGGTCTTGGGAGCGGGGTAAAACCTAAAATTCCGCTCTAATCCAGCCCTGCTTGCAAGATGACCCACAGCAGTGCTTACTCTCTTACAGTTTCCTTTAGAAAATACAAAAATAGCTCCCACCCCCAAGCACCAGAAGGGTGCCCCGTGCACTGCAACTGATGTCTTGGAAATGCACTGGCAAAAGCAGCCATTTGCGTAGTTACTGTTGCGAATGCTGACCTCCCCGCTGAAGCCTCACACCTGCGTTAGAGCAGCTCAACTTGTGCTGGGAGCTGCCCCCTGACTGACTCTACCCACACGTGCATGTGAGGGTTGATCTCCCAAACTGCCGAATAGTATTTATCAGCCAGTCCCTGTGAGGTTTACTTTTCAAAACCTCGGAATTAGAGGGCAAATCTCAGGTGGCAGCTATGCAGTCAGGCCCCCTCCACCCAGTTTGAAAACAAACAATTTACAGCGTCTTAATTACTCAGGTCTATGGACTTGAAGGCTGAGTCAGAATGAAGGAGGTCTGTTGCCCCGGATGAACCCCCCACACACACGCACATTTTTTTCAAGCAATTTCTCCAGTTCATTTGTTTTCAGCGCCTTTGAAATTCTCCGGCATAATCACCCCACCCTTTTGTCAACACAAAGTGATTGTTCAAAGGACTCAATCAGATCATGCCATGGGCAACTATTTCCACTTATTATGATTTATTGCCTGTTTAGCACCAATGTGCCAGACACATTCAATAGAAGAGGAAGCTTCAAAAAATGATCTTCCTTTCTGCTCTGGAGACTGACAGAAGACTGAAACAGCCTGCTTAGAGTACAGGAAAGATTATCCTCACTGATGACGATCCATCACCAAGGACATTTGGGGAAGGAAGTTTAATTTTCCGGATGAAAAAGAACAAGACTTTCCTCATTGCCACTGATCCTCCTATTGACCTACAGCACTGATTAAACTGATTAAAGAGAGAGGGAATTCTAGGTTTTTCACCGGGCCAGAAAGAGATCTGTCATGGATTAACCCAATATTTTTGTATTTTCTGGCATTCACATGATCCCATTGAATTCAGGGCTCTAGTATCTGTCTGTGGTCCCGAGCACTGGCCCAGGCTGGCACCTTTAGTCACTGAATAAGTGCTTACTTAATCAATTCAAGTGTGAGGGACCAGACCTCTTATTTTACCCATCACTAATCACATCTACAGCTTAGGGAATGGAGGGTTTTTGTAACTGAGCTTTTTAGGAAAGAGCCCGTCGTCATTTTAATTCCTCTCTCGGGGCATTGCCAGGGAAAAGAGCAGGTACTGACTGAGCTGACAATCCCAGGATGGAGTTAACTGGATAAAAAGGCTCCTTGTTGTTCTTTATAACAATAGTTAACTATTTCTTTAAGTTCTATAATATGTGAATATTAACAATTTGAGTTATTTAATTTATAAAAATTAAAAGGCACTATCTACTAACATCATTCAGATACTCTCTTTCCAGTCATATCTGAGATAGAAAAGAGATAGTGATTGTCCCATCCTGAAAGAAATTCTGAAGGGGTCCATGGTGTTAACTCTGCCCATGTCCCTCCCGACACGGCCGGGGGCTCCCTGCCTGTCTGCGGCCCCTCACCTTGCTGCTACACTAGCACTCAGTAGGGGCTGCTGACACATTCGGGTTTTCCTACGTGTGCACAGACCTGTAAAAATCAAGGCCCTGATAAACCATCATCCACAGTAATGGCCAGATAGTTTTAGATCTTTCTTCTCAGTGCGATTTTATTTCTGAAGAAGTAACTCCAATGAAATGCCTTGTCTTTTGCTACAATGAAATGAAACCTGCATAAAATCAGTCATGATGTACATAAGTCCTAATGCTAAGGAAATGGATACCCGTTGGTTTGTTTCTAGCAAGGTCTGAGACTTTGTTTGAAGGAATAAACATTCACAGGCAGCCTTTACGCCAATCCAGCCAGAATCATCCTTTTTAAAGTAAGGCAAACTCATTGTCTCCATCTCTCCCCAGTGCACAGCCCCCCCCCCCCCTGCCACCCACCTCTGTCTTCAGCTGGTCTCCATCCAAGTTGTTGAGGCCTGGCCCTGCCATTGCCTCCCTGCCTTCCCACCCCACCGCTTCCCCAACACACACGCCTTGGGAACTGCAGCATGAACCCACAGGAGGGCTCAGGTGGTTTTAAACAATATCATTACTTGTTCTTTATTATCAAAGCCAGGGAGACGCAGGGGGCTGTCACAACCCCATGGGTGACAAGTTAGGTTTTCGGCATCATCTGCTGCGATGGGGAACAAGATGCAGTAACCAGGATTGTGGAACTGGAGCTAAGGACACAGTAATGCCAGGCTCAGGGAGAGGCCTGGGGTCACAGCTGGGCCAGGGCAGCCAGGCTGCTGTCTGCTCCAGGCTTTTTGGCTGCAGCCCTGCTTGCCTATGTGCAGAGCTTTGTTCCGGATGCCTGCTGGGCCATCCCTTCTCAAGCGAACTGGTCAGGGGGCAGACCTGCCAGGATCTGCAACTGTTCCTCCTTCCCTAGGGTTGTTGCTTTGCATCTTCAGCAGGATAAATGGGAAAGAAGTGGTAAACCACACCTCTCCTTTCTACTCCTCATAAGAACTTTAAATAAAAGTTATATAAAGGCAAAAAAGGGTGGAAAGGGTCCCCTGGCCCAGTGGTTCAATTGGTGGATCGTCCTATAAACCAAAAGATTGCAGGTTCGATCCCTTGTCAGGGCACTTACCTAGGTTGCAGGAATCTCATAAGTTTGTTGTGAAATTTGAATGATGAAAAACACATGCAACATTTCGCATCGTGTCAGTGACTATTAGCTGTTTTTACTAGAATAATTCTTATTTATAAATGCTTACTATGCAAAAAAAACTTAGATTTTTTTACACTATTGTAAGAGTTCAGGTTGTTTTAATTTTCATAACATATCTCAGGTAGATATAACATCACTTAGGCTCAGAAAAGTCAAGTAATTTGTCTTGACAAATTACTATTAGCCACACAGCTGTTCAATAGTAAAGCCAAGAGTTAAGTCTACACTGCCTCAACTCTAGATATCAGTTGTCCTTCCCATCTCTGGTGTTCTTGAATCCTGGTATTACAAAGCCAGGCTCCCACCCACCCTCCAGTGATTCTCCAACACCACAGAATGGATTCCACAGTCCTCTACATGTCCTGCAAATGAAGACACTTGTCATCACTTCCTCCTCTGCCCCTCTACACCTCACATCCCCCACTTATGCTAAATAGATTTAGCATCCACACAAATACCCTATGCATGGTCTAGAACTTGAACAAGTGAATAAGTATGTGAATATACAAATGCAAGGACGTGTGTGTGGCTAATTCTGGAAAATAATAAAGAAGCTTAATTTGGGTATATAAAAATGAGAGATTTGGGTTTTTTCTCTTTTCAAGGTGGGTAAGAGCTGGATATAATTCAAAGCAGAAGAGAAGCAGAGAAGCAACCACTTGAAAGAAAGGCTAATTATTGAAGGACTAGGGGACGATAATGCTGCTAATAATAAAATTATAATCAGTCTCATTTTAACTTAAACACTATTTTCTTAGGGAGGTCTCTCTGAACCCCTAAAAGAGGTTAACTCCACATTAAATGCTTCTCTGGCACCTTTTCCTTTTTTTTTTTCTTACTGCTCTTTTGATGATACATCACATTCAAAACCACTTATTCTATATTTACCACATCTAACAAGCTCCACAGGGCACGGGTATCATCTTGTTCATGCTGGATTCCCAGCAGTTAGCACAGTGTCTGGCACGGAGTAGATGTTGTATAAATATTAATTAACCGCAAGATTAATAGCATTTCTCTTTCCTAAGAGTGATCATGCGTCTGCTTGCTGATACCATAAGATAAGAAGAAACTTAATTCCTTGGTAAGGAATCTAAAACATGACACTCTGACTAAAGTAACACACAGTTCATAAGTTTTAGTTCAAGTATAATTTCTTTGTCAAAATTAGTGAATCGACCTGCCTATTAGATAAGGAGAAGGGGTCACCCTATTACTCCCCTGTTTAAAATGATCCCCATTGTCTTTAGGGTGAAGTGGTGACTCCTTAGTTGGCACCCAGGCTTCTCCCCATCCTACTCTTTCATCGCTACCCCAGACAACCCTCACCATCCCACAACAGCCCACTGGGCACTTGCTGGCCCCACTTTCTGGAATATTCTTCCCTACTTTCTGCATCTAGTGAACTATTATTCTCCCATCAAACTCAAAGTAAAACCCTCCCTATGTCCTCAATACGGGTCAATCGCTCTCTTTCTCTGCCCACCCCACAGCACACTATACTTGCCTCTAAAAGTCTAGAAATCTGAAGTCCTATGCTAGTAAGTTCCTTGAAGGCGCTAATTATTTCCTGTTCATCTTCATGTCTCCAGGGCCTAGTACAATCTGCATAAAGGTCAGTATATTTTCTAATGCATAAATATAAAAGAAAACCTCAGGTCCTCTTTGACTATTTTTTCCTCACACCCCATACTCTTCCATCAGCAGTTCCAATCTAATCCATCTTAAAAATATGTCTTGAATCTGGCCCCTTCTCACCACCTCTGTTACTACCTCCCTAGTCCAAGTCACCACGATGTCTTGCCTGGGCCCCCACAATAGTCTTCTAGCTGGTTTTCTTGATTCCAGCTGCAATCCATTCTGCACATGGCAGCCATCAGCCTTTTAAAATGTCAACCCTGCCCTGGCCAGGTGGCTCAATTGATTGGAGCATCATCAACCTGCAAAAGTTTGCAGGTTCAATCCCTGGTCAGAGCACATACCTAGGTGGCAGTTTCAATCCTTGGTTGGGGCACATATGGGAGGCAACCGATCTATGTTTCTCTCTCATATCAGTGCTTCTCTCCCTCTTCCCCTTCCTCTCGTTAAAAACCAATGAACATATCCGTGGGTGAGTTTTTGTTTTGTTTTGTTTTTTTAATTAAAATATCATCCCCTGCTGGAGGATCATCTAGTGGCCTCCCTCACACTTAGAATAAAATTCAAACTGCTTCCTGAAGCACTATTTGATTTCACACTTCCCCTTGTCTCCCTGTTAATCCAACTTACTGTTTCTCCAACATGCCCAGATTTCTCTTTGCTCATGTTCCATTTTTGCCCACATGACCTGCTCCTCGGCATTCAAGTCCCTGCTCAATGTCACCTCATCACCGAGGCCTTCCCAGACTGCCTTATCTGAAACAGCCCTCGGTTCTCTATCTTCTCACCCTCTTACTTTTCTGTATTGCACTGGTCCATATCAGACTTGGTATTATTACCTATTTGTTTATCAATTTTCTATCTCTTCTAATTGTCTCTCTCTTCTACTATAAATGTAAGGTCCATGAATACAGGAATATTCCTTTCTTCATAGTGTATTTTCAGTGAATACACCTTTATAACATAAGCAATAGATGCTGAATAAATATTTGTTGAATGGTTTTAAAAAAAAAAAAGTTTCCCTGGGGATCTGCTGCTGATGGTGGCACCACCGCGCCGAGCAGGGTCGGAGGTGGTGGTCATACACTGGGGAGGCATGAACACTTCCAGCAGTTTCCACAGAAGCAAGTTCAAATACCAGGCCTTTCTCTAAAAGCATATGAACACCAACCAGTTCCACACCCATACCAACCAGCCTGCAGTCTCGCCTTTGGTGGACGGTGGATGGTGGATGGTGGATGGTGGAGGCGCGCAGCCGCTGGGCCTGAGGACACCAGGCTGCCCTCTGACGATGAAAAGCAGCTTGTGGCCCCTGCTGCCCTCAAGGGTGTGAACAGACGGCTGAGGCTGCAGGCAACCAAACCCGCCAAGGCAAAGCTCTGGGAAGATGAAGTCTGTCCCTCTGTCCGTCATTTCCAACCCCCTCCTGCAGTGAAACTTCCCTGTGCTTTGGCTCCCTCCTCTGGAGTCCAGCTTCCAACTGGTAGTACTGAGGGAAAACCTTTTGCACAAATCTTCCCTGGCTTTGTCCTCTTCCAGCGCCTGAGCTGGGGATGTTTGCATTTGAACAGGGGTGGGGGGTTGGGGGTCTTTCTGAGACCACGCTTCTTCATGCTGCAGTATTGGAACTGTTCTGTTAGTTTCAGGGCTGCTGAGAAATGGCCTAAAAAGCCCCTGCAGGTGAAAGTGAGGCTTTGGATCCCCTCACCCCAGCATTGCATTTTTATCTGTTTTATACTTTGGGCTTACATTTACGATTTGACTTGAAAAGAAGAACGTGTGGCTTTCCAAAATAGGCTTGAGGTAAATGAACCAGCACATGTCTCTTATGTCCTGTAATGCAGATATTTTACTAATTGAAACTGAAATTCCCACATCCCCAGATCAATCTGGATTATGAAGATTTGACCTCACTGAAAAAATAGAACTGAGTTTTCCTAATCTGTTCTCCACGCCCCTCATTTTAGGGGTCACAGCAAGTACTGACTCTCTTTGGCCTCCTGGGCTTAAAGGAAGAGCTTGGCTAGGCTGGTGACCTCAGACCTTGAACTTTTTCGTGTTCACTCTAGTGCGCTGCCTGAATACTATCTTTTTTCTGTGTGTCCTGCTGTGGAAAAGGTTACAAAGCACAAAATAGAGTTGTGGGCTGGGCTCATGTAGTTGGTCATTCTGACTCTCGCACACGAGCAGAGTGGTCCTGGCAAATTGCTTAATGTATCTAAGCCTCGGTGTCCTCATCTGTGAAATGAGGGCAGTAGCACCATATTTCTTAGAACTGTTCTGCGAATTAAAAATAATGTATATGATACACACAGCACAATTCCTGGTGCATATGAAACGCTCCATCAAAAGCTGGTCCCTGAACAGCCCCATTAAGCCCTGAGATTTGCCCTTCCAGCCATGGTTAACATTTGCCACCTTGATTGTGCTTTCACAATGAGTATAACTGTGAAGCATCACTAAGCAAATATGGTCACAATTTTTGAAGTTATTAATGTTTATAACACCTAGTTTACATCTCTCTAGTAATAAAAGTGAAAAATGCAAGCTTAAAGGCCATTAACAATGCCTCCAGACTGGAAACAATGCTCAGAAAGAGCAGAAGCAAAGTAAAATAATTTGTTCTAAAATTTTTAAATGCACATTTTTCTTATTTGTAGTTTGTTACAAAAAGCCATCACCTTAGTAATAGTTGAACAGATCCAGATGAGCCATCATGGTTTGGACATATCCTTAAAAGATTTTTCTTTTGAACACCAAATAACTTTACCTTATTGTCCTTTGATCTACTCTAATTATTTTTCTATTTCTCACAATATTTTAAATTAGAAGAAAATACATTTCAACGCAACCACATCAGTATTCTCTAACCCAACCAACTGTAGTTTGAACAGGAAACATTTTTGTAAAAAGATGTGACACTTACAAAATCCATAAACCTCTTCGCAGAATAATTTTGAGCAGGGGAAGTATTTAAGTTTCAAATGTACCGTTTCCAACATCCAGTATAAGTATTTTCAATTCAATCCAGGTTCAAGGTGTGACTCTCGGAGGTATATTTTTTAATTCATAGTATTATCCCTGTTCTTAAGAAATTTAATTTTATTATTCTCTAATTCTAGCTCATACTTCCAGCATTTTCTCAAATTGACACTTTAACTATGGCAACTGTCCTTCTGTGTCCAAGGTTCAAACACAAACTGCATTTCAGAGTTGCCATTTGGAATAACAATGGCTCGGCCTCTGACAATCACTTTAGATGAAGATTTTGTCATGCCCAGAATGAGCCCCCTTTCTCAGTCAAAATAGTGGGTAGTGAAGGAGTCTAATGACAGTGCTTCAGCGGAGTTTGTAGAACACCCTTTGCTTCAGAAAGTCACTCAACAACCCTGCTCCATTACCTAGCAGCTTTGCAACTTTGAACAAGTTACTCAACCTCTTTGTGAGTTCATTCTCATCTGTAACCTGTGCAAGTTTTCATGTGAGTAAATACGTATCAAAGGCTTAGAAGAGGGTCTGGTACTTACCTAGTGATCACCTCAATCAATGTTAGCTATTGCCATTATCATCATACCCGGTGGTGGTATTACTACCTTCCTACATACCCTAACCCAAAGGCAGCCATTACCCTCTGGATACCAGCACTGCAGTGAGAGAAGGAAAACAGTGTGGGATCCCTTACTTGGGGGGTTGGGGGATTAATCAGCCCAAAGCTGGAATCCCTAAGGCTATCAGGCGTGGTATGAGGCAGGAGATAGGGCCCCTTTCCCCTGCTACAATCCCTGTCTCCCTCTGAGGAGTCCCCCTTACCTTCAGCACTTGAAAAAATTAACTCTTCCTTGATTCGAGTTACATTTTCCTTTTGTGCACAAATTTTTGCTAGGTAGAAGAGTCACCTGGGAGAACCAAGAATGCAGGTCTGCAATTAAGTAGTTTACTCCTAGTTGGACACCTCTGTGGTCCCTGTCACTTGGGTTATAATCCACA
Organism: Noctilio leporinus; assembly: GCA_004026585.1. Classification (NCBI taxonomy): domain Eukaryota; kingdom Metazoa; phylum Chordata; class Mammalia; order Chiroptera; family Noctilionidae; genus Noctilio; species Noctilio leporinus. The sequence continues at coordinate 2,371 of PVIW01001986.1, read as the reverse complement.
AGATAAACAAGATGTTGAAATACAGTAGATGAGGTATTTTATTTTGTTTGTTTTGTTTTTATCACAAGCATATGAAGTGAAATAGTGTATTTAATTTTTCAATGCTCTGTGTTCCTATAAGATAATTTAAGAAATAGTACAGCTTTTAAGTCAGAGATAATGGGATATGTGTGTGTAATTTGTGCACATATATACTAATAATTTATAATTATATATTAGTCTACTGGGAGACATCCAAACTGGCTAGAGCTGACAAAACAAAGGGAAAAAAACTTGTTTCTAACTTAGGAAAGGGCCTTGCTTCTTCCCTAGGGGAATGTGAGATACTTAGGGTCTCCCTTACCTGGGGTTCATCCGAACCATCACAAGCAAGTTGATTGACTCCCCAGGGATGGAGCTCCTTTAAGCAAAGTCATTACATCACCTTGGCTCTAAGGTAAATAAAGGAAAGAAAAACTGTTAAAAGTCAGGGGAACTTGACTGCATGTTCTTGGACCAGTGCTTCTTTTTGTCCCTCTCTATCCCAAGGAACACGGATGAAAGCCAAGAACTCTTCCAAGTGTATAAGGGGGAACCCTTAAAAAATGAAATTATCTTTGGAGGGTGGGCCCTTTTCAGTACAGGCTTCCCCCACTAGGTAAGTGGTCTAGGAACCCATCTGTATCAACTGGTGTTGTTGTGAGAGGCTGCATTTGGCTTCAGTGAATTTTTCTTGAAGATTCTTTTGATATGTGTGTCCATTTCATGATGGGTGATTTATGACCACATCAACCCATACTGCGCTGAGTGTTCAGCAATTTTTGACCAAAAATAGCTTGGCCCTCATGCCCTACCCTCCCTAGTCACCGGACCCCACCCTGAGCAACTGTCTTTTCCTCTTCACAAATTAAGAAAGTCCTCAAAGAGAAACATTTTGCTGATGTAAAAGAAGTGAAACCAAAAAACAGCAGAAGCACAAAAAGGCATCTAAATAGACAAGTTCAAAAACTGTTTTTGAGCAGTGGAAAAATGTCTTGATAAGTGTATTGCATTTGAAGGTGACTGAAGTTTAAACAGGTGAGAATAAGTATACAAATTTTTATAAAGAAATAAAAGGTTGTTTGCCCCCACCCCCCCGCCTTGTACTTTCTGTTGCTAGAATCATCTTTCTGCATTCTTCCTTCCAAACTAATTTACCTTCTCTCTTACTTCAAATATGCATGATCATTTCACCACCATTCTCTCTCTCTAAAAGCTGATAAAAATGATAAACGTGGACCTGTTTGGGGCAGATTAGTCTTTAAATGGAGATCTTTTGCCTTGAAATATCCCTCAAGTAGGCATTTGGTTTTTGGTTTCAAGTCTTCCATTTCTATTCATGGAATAGATATATTCGTTCATCGAATAGTCATTGAGCACTTATTCTTGTGTCGGACAGTATGCTAGGTATGAAGTCCACTGTGATGAACAAGACCAGTGTGGTTACTGCCTTCAGTAATGGAGGCTGATGTTAATCAAATAAGGAGGCAAATACGTAATTGCAAATTATAAGTACTCCAAGGAAACAAAACAAGATGCTCTTGAGGAGACCAGAATATCTGCTGTGAATTGGGATTCCCTGAGGTGATCTTGAAGTGTCCTAAAGGATGAAAAGGAATTTGCCACGTGAATAGCTGGGGGAGAGTGTTCCAGGCAGAGGAGCCAGCGGTGATGTCCCAGAACAGAGAAAGATCTTGGTGTATTTGAGGATGTGAACTGAGGCCAGTGTGTGTGGAGAATGGGGAATAAAGGGAGATGAACCTGGGAAGCTGCCAGGGGTCAGATCTAACAGGCTTTTGCGGATTGTGTTAATAATTTTGGATTTTAATCTAAGCAGTAAGAATCCACCAAAGGTTTTAAGCAAGGGAATGGTATGCTCTAATTTACGTATCAAAGAGGTGTTGTGGACACTGTATGGACAATCGTGGAGGTAGGCAAGAGTAGAAGTAAAGAAAGAGTGGGTTATTGTAGTTGCCCCCATGAGAAACAATAGCTTGGCAGGCCCACCTCTTGGGTACGGAAACTAGGTTGGTGGTCCTGGGCTCTGAGCTCAGGGGGAAGCGTGTGTGGTTCACAGTATACTACACTTAACTTCTCTTGTCTCAACACTGGAATTCATCTTGGCAATTTCTGTCTTTAAGAATATCCCAAGTGCTGGAAACAGCCTAAGTGCCCATCAATGGATGATTGGATCAAAAAACTTTGGTACATATACACAATGGAATTCTATGTAGCAGAAAGAAAGAAGGAACTTGTACCCTTTGCAACAACATGGATGGAACTGGAGAGTATTATACTTAGTGAAATAAGCCAGTCAGTGAAGGACAAATATCATATGATCTCACCTCTTACG
>PVIW01001985.1:0-248615 GCA_004026585.1 Noctilio leporinus | reverse complement strand
TAAAAAAAAAAAAAAAAAAAGATCTCTCTTCTTAAAAGGCCATCAATTCTATCAAATTAGGACCCTACCCTTTTGACTTCATTTAATCTTCATTGCCTTTTTAAAGACCCTTATAAGACTCAATATAGTCTCTTAAGACATTATGGCTTCAACATAAGAATTTGGGGGTCAGAGAGACACGTTTAGTCCCTAGAAAAATGCTACTATATTTTTTTTAAGTAGTGATCACATCAAGTGCCTTGATGTCCACCCCAGGCAGAATGTTTGCTTTAGAGAAGTGCATCCCAAATTTTTGCAGACATGGAAAGCATCTGGAGACAGATGTCCTGCCCCACCTCTTCCCCTGATTCTTGTCCTGCTCCACCTCTTGTCTTCCCAATTCTCCAAGGAAAAGCATGTTTCTGGGGTTCACTCATGATTTATAGGACTTGGGCAGGTCTCCAAGAGAAAATAGAAAACAGTTCATCCCAAGCAGATCTCAAATTATACTCAGACCCCAAAAGGACCCAAAGGCAACACCAATAGGAGAATGTCAATTTACCTCTTAAAATTGTTTTGCTCAAAAGTAATCACATAGCAGTTCTCAGAATCCCCACACTGGAAAGGCCTACCAGAGCACTTTTAGCTTATTTGAACTACATATTTAGATTCTTCAATAAAACAATATACTCAAATTTATACTGACACAGGGTTCTTGTGTCCTGGTAGGTCAAGTATTTTAAGATAAAGAAAATTCTTCCAAATTAGACTATATTTAATAATTTTCTATGTGACATGGCCTGGAGAGAGAAACATATCCAAAAAATAGCCTGCTGATGTGCTTCCATATATAGTATTAAAACTTTTCTGAAAATCACAGCTATAAAGAGAAAAAAATCCTTAACCATGACTTCAGTCAGAAAACATAGTACATTTGAAAACTTGGAAAATTTTTATCTTTAGTCCCATTGATCCCCTCCACTGACCATATATAGCATTTCTTTTATGCATACCTAGTTACATCATTGTCATTATCCCCACTTCTCTCAAGAAAATATGTATGTGGATTTGAGTCATTGCCTTTTCTTTTTCTCAATGAGGGTATGTGTGTGAGGCTCATCTCTGATTCTGGAAAGGACCTGGTTGTCTGGTAGCTAATTTCAGAGCCAAGGTGGCTCACAGAAGTGACCTCCTGGTACTGTCTTTGAAAGTGACAATAAGCATCGACTCTTACTTACGTGTAGTATTCTTACACACGTAGAATACTAATGCCTTATATTAGTATTCTAGGGCTACCATAGCAAACTACCACAAACCAGGTGGCTTACACAACAGACATTTATTTTCTCACAGTTCTAGAGGCTGCAAGTCCAAGATCAAAGTGTTGGCAGTTTGTTTATCCTGAGGCTTCTCTCCTTGGCTTGCAGATGGCCTCCTCCCCATTGTGTCCTCACATAGCTTGTTTTTTTCTGTATGTACACAACCCTGGTGTCTCTTCACCTTTTTCTAAGGACACTGGTCATATTGGATTAGGGCCCCACCCTTAGGCCCTCTTTAACCTTAATTACCTCCTTAAAGGCCCTATCTCCAAATACTATCACTTTGAGGTTAGGGCTTCAATGGATGAATTTCTGGAAAATACAACCAGTCTATAACATTCCCCTGTTTATGACCTTATTGCTTACCTGACTTAACAGTCTTTCCTTTTGGAAAATGCATGAGCCTTATGCCTAATGTATCCCATGATTTTTAACTTAGCTGATGGATTCCACTCCAGGAAAGTCATCAAATGTTAAGTATTGGCTTGTTTCTGTTGCCTTGGCTCTGTTTCCGGGACCTCTTATTTTGGATAAAGAGAAGGGAACCTTAAACAGTAACTTAGGTCATCATTCCTCTTACACAGTCTGTTTTCCAGTTTCTCCTATCTAGGAGGGACCTGTAAAGTGGTTGCCACAAAGTTAAAAAAGTTGGTAAAACAAAGATAATTGCATAGGTCAGTGCCTGTTTGCCTTCAAATCTACAGGGGTGAGCAAAAGTAGCTTTACAATTGGGAGTGTGCAAAACATAATTTATTCTTGTATTGTTATTTTTTAGTTATTGTATTATTTATTATAAATAACTGTACACCTGTTTTTGCCCGCTCTTGTATCCCCTGTCCTTCCTCTGCTCTGATCTGTATTTCAGGGAGTCATATTTCTGAGGTTCTTTTGCTCTCTGGTTCCTCAATAGGTTCCATCAATGGAACTCACTGGTGGAAGGTTGGAGGGTGGGAGCTGGAGAAGTATTCTTCCCACCTCTCGCTGTACACTTGATGTTGTGTCTCTTGCTCCACTTTTGAATTTACTTTGGTGCCACCACCTCCTACTGTGTCTCTAGCCCCAGATGTGACAACAGCTTTCTGCTATTATGAAGCTCTGAGTTGTTTCATGGTCCCTTTTTTATCTCTCAGCTCTCACACTCTGGTTTAATCAATTTTCCCAATCTAATTTCTTATGCTTAAAAGTCCAAAAGTGGTTCCTGTTTCCTGGCTGATACAATAACCATTGTACCTACTTCACATTGTCAAAATTAAATGAGAGAAAGAGCTCATCATATAAGTGCTCAAAACATAGAAAATGCTGAAAGGAATTAATGAACAGAGACATTAATGAACTGGGTCATTTTGAATAGTAATTTTAAAGATAATGAATTTTACTTGTAATGTATTACTCAAAAATGGAACTATTAAATAAACTGCTAGGGAGAAACAGCCTGCTAGACCAAGTGATGTAGGTGGGAAAGAGCAGGAGTTAGGTTTGAATACACAATAGGGAATATTAATTCAGAGTTTTGAATACAGACAAACCTAAATTGAAATCTTGGTTCTGTCCCTTAGCAAAAAAAGGTACTTTGGGCTACTAATTCTCTAAACTTCAGTTCCCTTGTCAGTAAAATGTGTTTAATGCAATGCTGCTTAGTTGGGTGCAATAATGAAGACCATCCCTTCCAGGGACATTTGACAATGTCTGAACACATTTTAGATTGTTAGAACTGAAGCCAAGAGAGGCTACTGGCATCTCTGGGCAGAGGCTAGGGTCACTGCTAACCATCCTATAATGCACAAGATAACCCTTCATGGTGAAGAATGATCTAGCCCCAAAATGTCAATTGAGCCAACATTAAGAAGCATTGATCTAATGATAGTACTTATTTTTAGTGCAGTAAAAGGATTGAATAATATTTTAGATATAAACTCTAGTGCACTCTATGGCACCTGGTATTTTGGTAATATTAGTACAGATAATGATGCATTGTGAAATCTTGGCAAGTTTTAGATTTTATATAAGAAGAAATAACCAAGGGTTAAGATTTTATGACAAAAGTGATAGTTTGGAATAATTCCTAGAAAGGAATAGAATGGAAGAACATAGATAGTAGGAAGAAAATCCAGACTGACTGTTCTCAACATTTCTGTGTGAGTTTTAGGCATTATGTGTGAAATAATTAAAATACTGGAATATATAGCAGTTACCACAATGACTCACAGTACTTTTGAAAGAACTTACAATTATCTCACAGTCCTTTTAATCACCCCTTAAGGCTGGATTTCATTGGACTGTTTACCTGTCTGACCAATATTGATTAGATATGCATGAAACCATGTTCTCACCTGTCCTATAAACTCCATGATCTTCTTTGATGCCAACTTGCCCTTATGCTCCACTCCTTTCTCTTACCAGAGGTGTTTGAAAACATTCTACTTCATATCTCAGGACCCATTAAGTTCAACCCTCTATCTGACAAATATTGTCATTATATGTACATAGAGGTGTATCAAAAATTAATTTTATACACTGATCAAACTGTGTTTAAGTAAGGGTATTTTTGGCTACATGAATAGAATAGCACAAGAGTTAGCAAATATTTTTCTGTAAATGGCCACATAGGAAATATTTTAGGCTGTGCATGTTGGTATGTGATATATAGTTGCCTTCTTCTTCTCCTTTTCTTCTTCATCCTCCTCTTCTTCTCTTCTTTCTCCTTCTAATAACCCTTTACAAACAGAAATATTACTCTGAATGCGTGGACCACACAAAAACGTACGTAAACCAGATTTGACCTGCAAGCTTAAATCTGATAACCCACAGAATACCCAATTAAAATGACTTATAAAACAAAATTTTTCATTCACAATATAGAAAGAGGTAAATGTCATATTGGAAACATAAAAGGGGAGAGTAAAAGGGTAGAGTTTTTATATGCAATCAAAGTTAAGTTGCTATTAGCATAAAATAAACATATCTATAGAATATTTTCTGTAAACATGGTAACCACAAAGCAAAAACCTATAATAGATTATTCACAAAAGATAAGAGAAGAGAATCAAAACATACAACTATGGAAAATCCTTTTTTTGTCATGAAATGCAGCAAGAAAGAAAGGAATACAGGAACTACAAGACAGCCAGAAAACAATTAATAAATTCATAAAATGGCATCGGTAGGCAAAAGAGACTTTAAGCTACAAATTGTGTGAGTATATATAATATATATATATATATGTGTGTGTGTGTGTGTGTATATATATATATATATATATTAAAATACTGTATTTAGCAGCAGAAGAGTACACATTCTTCTCAAAGTACACATGAAATATTCCCCAGGATAGGTCACATAAGTTACAAAATAAGTCTTATCAAATTGAAAAAGATTGAAATCATACTATTTTTTCTAACCACAGTAGTATATGAAACTAGAAATCAATATGAAGAAAGCTAGAAAATTTATGAATATTTGGAAATTAAACAGTACACAGCTGGACAATCAATGGGTCAGAGGAAAAACAAAAGAAAAAAAAACTTGGAATAAATGAAAACAGAAATACAACATACTAAAATTAACAGGATCCTGAAAAAGCAGTTCTAAAGGGAAAATTAATAGCAATAAACATTAAGTTAAGGGGAAAAAGGGATCTCAAATAAAGAACCTAACTTTATACCACAAGAAACCAGAAAAAGAAGAATAAGAAACCCCATAATCAGCAGAAGGAAGGAATAAGAAAGATCAGAGTATAAATGAATGAAATCGAGACCAGTAAAATAATAGAAATAATCACTGGAACTGAGAGCTGTATTTTTAAAAAGATAAAATTGAGAAATGTTTAGATAGATTAAGAAAAAAAAAAAGAGATGACTCTAATTAATAAAATAAAAAAATTAAAGAGGAAGCATTACCACAGAAATACAATGGATCAGAATAGAGTACAGCTATAAACAATTACATACCAACAAACTGAATAACCTAGAAGAAAAAGATAAATTATTAAAACCATATAACCTACCAAGACTGAATCATGAAGAAACAGAAAATCTGAACAGAATAATAATGAGTAAGGAGACTGAATCAGTAATCAAAAACCTACAAACAAATAAAAGCCCAGGGCTAGATGGTTTCGCTGATGATGAATTTTACCAAACATTTATAAAGAATTCATGCTAATCTTTCTTAAATCCAAAGCAAAATTAAGAGGAAGGAATACTCCTATACTCATTTTACAAAGCTAGCATTACCCAGATAAGAACACAGGAGAAGGAAGTTACAGGTCAATATCCCTGGTGGACATATATTGGTATTTCATATGAAACTGACAATGTTTTCCAAAGCAATGCAGAAGACAGTCAATTGCTACTCATTCTCCCCAGCACTTGGTGGTGTCAATTCTTCTAATTTTAATCATTTTTTAGTGTCTCTTTGTGTTGGGAGCAGACAACCTTCTCCAGATGACTCAAAACAATGTATTGTCCATGGCTGGGACTCTTGGCCAGGCCTTGGCTGCAAGACCTGAGTATTGTGCCCAGGCCTTATTAAGGCCTGGCATTCAACCTCCACAGTGGGAGAAGCTTCTCTAGGGGAAAAAAAAAGTGTGGGGGTGGGGATGGAATGAATGTTAATTGTACAGCTAATAATGCTTCCTTGGTGTGCACTGGTTCACTGGTTTAGCTCTACTGTAAGCTGATGGATATGATGATAAGGACTTAAGAGCTAAATTTCTTTAAAGGAGGAGGAGGAAAAGTCAAGACCCCAGTTTTGGGCTTCAGCTATTAGAGACAGGTACCATGGGTGAAAAAGAGGTGAAGCCAGGGTGGGTTCACACTGTGTTTGTAGACCCTGACTCCTTTGACACTTTACCCTTTCGGTGGTTCCAGGGATTTTGAAGTACAGTTCCGTCAACCTGGGTCTTTCAATAACTCTGCAAGTCGTCCAGAGGAGATGAAGTGACACTACCCTGGGGCATTAGGAGAGAATGTGTGGACCGGAATTAGTTGTGATCACAACTTCAATTTAAGCAAGAGCTGTAGCAATGACCCATGTCCCTCCCCAGCCCCTCTGGTCCTAATGAACACTCAGAGCCTCTTACCTACGAAGAGAAACTCTGTCATTTGAATGAAAAACCAGGAAAGGGCAGGGAGAGACTTTAAAATATTCCCCAGTGTGTTTCCCAAGTTTTAGTCCCCATATTTTCAGAGAAAGACTATGCCTTCTTTGCTAATACATTACCAGTCAATCGCCTTCTCTGCTCCCAGGGTGTTTCAAACAACAGGGATGACATAACGGTAAAAAGCAATCATTACAACCCCTGTTACAGCCTTAAAAATATGAGCATCATAGGGAAGGATCTCTATTAACTAGAATTTGATCTACATTTTTATTTATGCAGATACAAAGGACTATTTGGATTAGTAATTATGTATTTGGCATTCCTCAGAGTTTTATGTTACTTACTGAGAACAGCTTGCTGAATTCAAATACTGGATTCTAACTTTTTTACTCATCTGTAAGCCATTGCTCAACATGGATAATGGACATGCTGCTCCAGTAAGTAACAACTTGGAATGGAAAGTAGATCATTGGAATTCAGAGAGGACTTTCAGGATTTTGCTAACAGCTTCTGACGAACACTTGAGTGAACTTTCCATGAATCTGAGATACACTTGGAAGATTTTGTTTATTTATTTTTTCTTTTTTCACTTATGCTCTTATGAAACTATTTATTTCTGGGAAGAATCTAGCATTTTTCTCAAGCCTTGCCAAGGTACATTTGCTTTATTTAATTTACCACAGTGTACTTCAGATCACTTTTGAAGTTTCTTAGGGCATAGTTTTGAGCATAATTCTGTGTGCCTTTGTGGGGGATAGGGGAACCACAGAGAGAAAGAAATGGATTCAAAATTGTCTTAAGAAGGTACTTAACCAGTCAGGGCACATAACCAGGTTGCAGGCCAGGTCTCCAGCCAGGTCCATAGCTAAAGGCAGGTGAAAGGCAACCACACATTGATGTCTCTCTCCCTCTCTGCTTCTCTCTCTTCCCCTCTCTCTAAAAATAATAATAAACAAGAACCTAGTATGGAAGAACCATGGACATGGACAACATGTAGGATTGACTTTGTGGGGGAGTAGATGGATGGGGAAGAGGACAGAGGGGAGCAAAAAAGGAATGGATGTAATACAACAACAATACAATTAAATTTTTAAAAAATAAAATAAGCATTAAAATAATAAATAAAATATTTTTTTAAAAAAAGAAGAAAAAGAAAGGTACTTAATATCCAACCAGTAATAACCTATGATAATTTTTATTGTTTCTTTTTAAATTAATTTATTGTTGTTGTACTACAGTTGTCCCATTTTTCCCCCATTGCTCTCCCCTGCCCCACCTTCCCCCTACCCTCCCCTACAGTCAATCCCCAACTTTCTGTGCATGTCCATGGGTCATTTATATTAGTTCCTTGGCTAAACTCTTCCCCTTCTTTCCTATGACAAATTTTAATAGCAAAATAGATAATTAGGAGCATAAATACAACATTCTTGGGCTTCCTTCTCCCATATTCCCTGGAGGGTACAGGTTCTCAAAGCCTGAAGGGAGATTTTGCCACTTCCACTTGGCATGCTCTGTACATAACAGGCTGACTCCAAGAAGGACGAGAATCCTTCCCCCAACAAACCTCTATTTACCTTCATTTTATGATAATGGGAGCTTGGACTCAAGACTGTTTTACTTTAAAAATCTATTCTGAGGGGTGGTGTGTGTGTGTGATTACTACTGTCTTCAAGTACCTGGGCCAGGAAAGGAGGAGAATTCTTAACCCCAAGAGGGTCAGCTCTAGGCAAACTATTAACATTGTTGTCTTTTTATTTTTGCCCCTTCCTTCTTGCGTTTTCTCTTTCCCAGTGTTCTGATCACACACTCTTTTCTGCTTCATCACCCTCCCTTTATTCATTCCCTCATCACTAGTGGCTGGGCAGGGATCTGATCAAGTCTCACTTCCTACTTCAGGGCTCTCTAGTTGAGTCAAAGCAATGATGCTCTGCCTCTCCCCGACACAACACACATTATGGGTGATGCTCATGTGTTGGACACACTCTTCCTGAGAGTGTTAAAGCCAGCTAGTCACTCTTTTCTCTCACAAACAGGAAAGAAAATCTAAATGTAGATGAGTAAGGGAAAGCTATTACAGGGATAATGTTGAATCTGCTATAACTTACAAAATAAAATGATTACCAAGTTTCACTGCTTTCAATATGATTAGTGACAAATTACCTCTGGCCCCTCCTTACCACTGTAAGTTTTTAGGCTGGTCCATTTGCCTTTTCAGATCCTCTGCCCATCTTTTCCCAACCTGCTTTGTGCCCTGGGAGGGTACCTGTTGGACCAGCTTCACCTGGGTTGCTTTTCCCTCTGGCTAATGGAGATGCCATCAGGATACTGCAGGGTGGGAGGAAAGGGAGGTTAGTGTATATGTTCTCTTTTCTTTATCTGCTGTCCTGGGCTGCTCTTCCAAAGACCACCCAGCCCTTCTTTCATATCTGCAGCCTGAACTGCAGTTACGATGGTTTTAAGGATCCAGAAATGGTTCTCTCCCTGTCCCAAGTGGGGAAGGAGAAGGAGAGATGGAGACACCCCTATTACTGACCCAGGAGTACATAACCAACCCTTGTTGGTTCTCTTAATTTTGTTCGCACCTTTGTGATACTTCATGACTTAATGTGCCACCATCCCTCTCTTTTCTGCCAGAACCCTTACTAATTTCACAGTTGAGAACCAATTGCTTGGTGTTCTCCTTAGAGCTCTGATGCTTACTAAGCCACTCCTGTCGATAACATATAGACTGAAAACCCATGATGTCCAAATGACATACCTCTCAAATGGTAGGCTTGTACATTTTTGGCAACTGAGAGTAACCTGTTTGGGTGCAGGATATGCATTCTTTAATGGCCCTGCCTATTTGACCTTCTTTATGAACTCTTAGGACACATTTCTCTTTCCATGACTTTTCTCTTTACCAGGATATTCTCCTTCTATCTATTTTCCAAAGATCAAATTTACTTCCAGGAATTCGCAAAACCTTCCTAGACCCATTCATCCCTCCTTAATCCATTATCCAAGATTTGACAGTAATCCTTCAGAAAACAAACACACACACATACACACACACCTCATAACAATTATAATTTTCACATTCTAAAATTTTAACTATCACCATTAGACAATGACTTTGTCCATAATCTGATTTTGTGTTTTATGGTTTTATATAAACTGACATTATGACAAGTAGTTAAAAGCATGCTATTGACTTTGGAGTCAGATTGACTTGATTGGAGACAGATCTGCCAATAGCCCACTGTGCATGTATTTGTTATAAAACTTTCAGGAAACTGAGGATAACAATATTTTCATGGGATAGTTGCTAAAATTATGTGGAATGTTTGCTCTCTTGTTTAAGCAGAGTGCCTGTTCATACTCTAGAAAATAAATATTTGCTAAAACAAACATACAAAGGGCAGGTTGTGTTGCTTGCATAAAGCTCCTAGAAGGTAACAGTTTGTTTACATCTCTGGATTCTCCTGTATGGAAGATCAATATATATGATGGGTAGAGAGATAATGACTGATGAAGGGATGGATGATAGGTGCATGAACAATGGATGGATGGTGTGTGATGGATGGATAGATGGGACTGGCCTCAAATAAAGTTTTCTTTATGCTACTTAGGTCTTATTTAGCAAAGACCACATTTTAAAAATTTCCAACCATTCCTTAGGATCTTTAGATATATTTTCTCCTCCTTCTTAAGTCATTCAGACCAGGGTTGCACATTCTTTTGTTTACACTTTATTTCTTCATTTTTCTTTTAGCAAGGAATTTCAATTTCCTCCTTCATTCCAGCTTTTTGGGAGCTTTACACAGGTATTTATCCCCTTGCTGATTATTTTGGTGTTTCTTTAAAAACAAGAGATGCAGTTCCTGCCAAAAGTAACAGCAGGGGATGAAGGAGGTCATTAGTTGACTAAACATTTCCACAACAAATGTTGGGAAATTTAACCTTGAGGGTATTGGTATTTCTAACCATTCTCTATGGATCAAAAATTAGGCCGAGTTCATCTATCAATTATGAAACAGCAAGGAAAAATTTGGACATTTATTTTTTGCCAAGCAGCAAAACAAACTGGAAAGTATGGAAAATACCACACAAAAGCCCCAAAGAAATTATTTCTATATCTATTACTGTTTCCCTCTTTCCCTCTGACTGGTCAGGAATTATTCAATATTTTTTCTACTACCTACTATGTGATAGGCAGTCTGTATAGCCATTGAAATCATTCCTTTGAAAAATGTTAATTTAATTATAATTAATGATCCCTATGATACTCTTGCATTATTTGGCAAAAATTGAATCTTTCTTTTTTGATTACAATGGTCTTACCTGAGATTAAATTCACCAGCTACAATGACTTCCATTTTTCTAAAGCATGAGTTTTGGAGGCATTTTTCATCCTGGCTGCACCATTACCAGTTTTGTGGCTAAGCAAGTCCTTTTGTCTGTGTGAGCCTCTTTCCTTCAATAAGAAATAAGGTAAACAGCATTTACCTCCCTATGAAGAGTTGAGTAATGAATGCACTAGTGTGAGTGTCCAACAAATGTCAATTTTACTTGACACTTTGCACTCGCACATTTTTTTAAAAATATGGAATGTTTCATGAATTTGCATTTTATCCTTTGCACAGGGCCATGCTAATCTTCTCTGTATCGTTCCAATTTTAGTATATGTGCTGCCAAAGCGAGCACAGTCCTCATGCATCTTACACAGCTTCTAAGACACTCCACAACAAAAATAATTGCTATATAACTTGGCTTTTGCTTATTTATTTAATGACAACATGAATAGAAATTTGACCTTGTTTTATGAATTTTCCATCCTCTTGAAAGAGGTAACTTTAGCTTTGATATAAGGCTATTGAGACTTAGCTTTAGATGGCAGGAAGAAAAGTCTTTCTCTGGACTCCTGTGTGTACATCCAGCTCAGAGTAGAAGGTTAGTAAAAATAGAGTGATGGCCAATTTAACCCCTTAGTCATAAAGTTCTAACTATATTAAGTTCCCAGGCTTGTATTTTTCTTCCAATTAAGTAGAAATTCTGACAGCCTCTCTTAGGAGAACCTCCTTTGTACAGAAATAGCAATGTGTGCAGGAGGCCAGGCTTTACTGGTGGAAGTTGATGATCACATTACGCACAGTACTCTGGTGACAATAGTGGAAACTAAATAAAGCTAGTTAAAGTAATAATAATTTCCTAGAAAACTGCTGGATAGATCACAACTTTGAGAGCCTGGAGATCCAAGCTCAGAAAATGGGCAAAACCAAGGAAGGTTGGGCACTATTAATATCCCGTAATAGCAATAGCCTTTCTAGACTACTGACACCAACTTGACACTTCTGGATACTTCAGACTCCAGCACAGCTACCATATTTGATCTCTTAACTACCCCTGAATATGTGTGTCACAATTTTGAAATTCAAAGTCTAAAATAGGAGCACGTGATTGGCCAGTGTATGTCACATGACCATGCTATACTGGCTAAGGTGCTGTGAGAGGGACTAGTATCTCTATTAGAAATTGAAGAAAGAAGAGCTCTGATTTCAAGCTATCATGAGTTTTTAAAAATAGGTTTGTAGTTACCAATACTGTGTTATATAAGACAAGGAAAAAATGTGTAATCATGTGAGGCAATGGATGTTAACTAAACATAGTATGGCAATCATTTTCCAATATATATAGATATCAAATTATTATATTACATACCTATGGCTAATACAATGTTACCTGTCAATTATAGCTCAATAAAAATGAGGAAAAAATAGGTAGGATTTTAAAATGCCTGGCAGCCAAAAATAATAAGTATGCTCTACGGAAAGGTCACCTAAGGTCACCTGTCTCCTCTGTCCTTTTGCTTTTCTTACTACTGTGCCTGGTCCTGGCCATTCAGGGGCATGGGCCTCACATGATTAGACATACATATGTGGGTTTTTTTTTTTGTTTTGTTTTGTTTTTTTTGCAAGGGCTATAGCTGTGTTTTGATGGACAAAAACTTTCAAGAATAATCTGGCTATGCCTCCTGCTTTTATCTGACTTGAGCTTTTGAAATCTTATCATGCTCAGAGCAGGTAAGACTTGTGTGTGTGTGTGTGTGTGTGTGTGTGTGTGTGTGACAAGGCCCCTGGAGACCCAGCTTGTATATATATTTTTAAATTAATTGATTAATTAATTTATTGATAGAAGGGAAAGGGAGGAAGAGAGGGTAAGAATCATTGATGTGTGAGAGGAACATGGATTGGTTGCACATGCCCCCTATCAGGGATGGGCTCCAAACCCAGATCTGTGCCCTAACCAGGAATCCAAGTGGCAACCTTTTGGTTTGCAGTTACTGGTAAGCACATCTCTAGAAATGAGACATCTCTGATGGAAATATTGGGATATGAGCTGCTGAACTATTTAAGGATGTCATGTTAAAAGTTGCTTGTTTGATTTTAAGCAGTGAACCATATTTGTCTGTGTCCTTTGTCCTGGCCACAGAGTATCAGTTTTACCAAAGAAGATGAGGCAGCTAAGAGACAAAAAACAGCCAAATAAAAATCACTTTTGAAAAGTGTGTTACAGTGGACAAAAGCATTCATTTTATGTGGAGCCAGTCAGGTCCGGGTTGAAATCCTAGGCCCCAAATACTTTATGGGACCACAATGATGGGCCAGTGGCTTAAACCAACCTAAGTCTTAGTTTCCTCATCTACAAAATCAGGATAACAGTGTCCCTAGAAATGGATAGTTGTAGGGGTTAAAGCTGATCTATTTATTTTTATAAAGGGATAATGAACTATCAGAAAGAGAAAGTAAAAAATAATCCCATTTACAATTGAAACAAGAAAAATAACATACCTAAAATTAAATGTAACCAAGGAGGTAAAAGACCTATTCTTGGATAATTACAAGATATTGAAGAAAGAAATTGAATATGCAAATAAGTGGAAGCATATACATATACCACTTTCATGAATAGGTGAATTAACATCATTAAAATGTCCATATAACCCAAAGTAATCTATAGATTCAACACAATTTCTTTCTTTTTTTTTTTTTTAGATTTTAAATTTATTATTTCTAGAAAGAGAGGAAGGGAGAGAGGCAGAAAGGGAGAGAAACATCAATGTGTGGTTGCCTTTCACCTGCCTCCAGCCACAGACCTGGCTGGAGGCCTGGCTTGCAACCTGGTTATGTGCCCTGGCTGAGGAATTGAACCAGTGACCTTTTGGTTTACAGGCCAGTGCCTTATCCACTGTGCTACCAGCCAGGGCTCAACACAACTTCTATTAAAATACTAATGGCATATCTCACAGAACTAGAACAAATATTCCAGAATGTATATGAAACCAAAGACCCTAAATAGCCTCAGCAATTTTGAGAAAGAAGAACACAGTTAAGGGTATCATGCTACCTGATATCAAACTATACCACAAGGTCATAATAATCAAAATAGCATGGTACTGGCATAAAAACAGGCATATACATCAATGGAACAGAATAGAGAGCATATAAATAAGCCCACACACCTTTATGGTCAATTACTATTTGACAAAGGAGTTAAGAACATACAATAGATAGTCCATTCAATAAATGGTGCTGGGAAAATTGAACAGATACATGAAAAATAATGAAACTAGACCACCTCCTTACATTATACGCAAGAATAAACTCAACATGGATTAAAAGTTTAAATGTAAATTGCTAAAGCAAATGAGACTTCATCAGACTAAAAGCAAAGGAAACTACCCACAAAATAAAAATACAACCCACTGAATGGAAGAATACATTCACCAATGATACATCTAATAGAGGGTTAATATAAAAATTTATAAATAGTTTATACAACTCAACACCAAGAAAGCAAATAATCCAATTTTTAAAATGGGCAAAGGACCTGAAAAAAAACACTTTTTCAAAGAGGAGATGAATATAGCCAATAGACATATGAAAAAAATCCTCAATATCACTAATCATCAGATAAATGCAAATTAAAATCACAATGAGATATTACCTCATACTTGTCAGAATGGTTGTCATCAATAAAGCAACAAACAACAAGTGTTGGTGAGGATATGGAAAAAAAGGAACCCTCATTCACTGTTGGTGGGAATGCAGATTGATACAGCCACTGTGGAAAGCAGCATGGAGTTATCTTAAAAAACTGAAAATGGAACTGCCTTATATTCCAGCAATTCCATTTCTGGGAATATATCCAAAGAAACCTGAAGCACCAATCCGAAAGAATATAGAATATAGACACCGCTATGTTCATTGTAGTATATTTACAATAGCCAAGATTTGGAAGCAGCTCAAGCGCCCATCAGTAAATGAGTAGGTAAAAAATCTATGGTAAATTTACACAATGGAACACTACTCAGCCATAAAAAAGGAAATCTTACTTTTTGCAGCACTGTGGATGGATCTGGAGAGTATTGTGCTAAGTGAAATAATCCAGTCCGAAAAAGACAGATACCAAATGATTTTACTCATGAGGGGAATCTAATGAACAAAATAACAAACAAAATGGAAACAGACTCATAGACACAGAGAACAGACTGACAGCTGCTGTCAGAGGAGAGGAGGTTTTGGGGTCTGTGTATAAAAAGTGAAGGGATTAAGAAAAAGAACAGGCACAGACAACAACATGGTGATTACCAGAGGGGAAGAGGGGGTAGGGGGCGAAAGGAGATTTGACTTTGGGTGGTGAATGTATGATGCAGTGTGCAGATGCTGTGTTATAGAATTGCATACTTCATACTTGCATGGTTTTGTTAACCACAGTCACCCCAATAAATCTTTAAAAATAAGGCTGATCTATTTCAAACTCTCAGCCACAATACTGCTTAGTCAATGCTTAACCATCTCTGCCCCTGATCTTTCTCACTCACAGAGAAAAAAAGAGAAATCAGCATACTCACCCGTACAGCACAAAGTTTCTAGAAACAATTTGAGTCAAAGTCAAAGGTTAGGTGCCACTGGTGAAATAAAACATAAGTGTGGGTAAGAAAGGGCATCAAACTTAAGCAAAGAGGAGGCAGATCAGTAGTATCAGCGTCATTTCTGTGTTGATGCTAAAACTGTTTAACATTGGGGTTACCTGGGATGAGAATAAAAGAAGGATCCTAGAAAAGAGAATATTTATATCGAATATACTTTCCTCCAAGCTGGTGCTTTGCATATATGATCACATTTAAATTTATAGGCCCACCCCATGAAGCAGGTACATGATGACTCTCACTGTGGATAGTGAAATTGAGGCACAGAGAGGGAGTGAGTAGGCTCCTTCTGACCTCAGTTTCAGTGCTTTCTGGTTGAGGTGGCAGAAAATTACTCCTTCCATTAGCCCCAGAGTTTATACCTTTTCCACACAAGAAAGCAACTAACCTGAAATCAAACCACTTAGATTTAGAGATTTAGAGATTGGGTCAGATGCAAACTGGTCCAGTCCGCGCTGGTGAGGGTAGGCAGGGAGAGAATTGGGTCCATCTGAATGAACATAAAGGCTCTGCTGAATTCATATCCATGGATAGGGTACAGGAATGCTGTATCAGCTAATCCAGGAGGCCCCATTGACACTTTAGTGCTGTCAAGAAAAATTAACCAAAATTAGAGATAAAGCAATAAGATAACTGCATGTCCCCTCAATATCACCCTTAGGTCCTGTTTAACTGGCTCTCCCAAGTATTATTTAATCATCCAGGATAAGATTTGGCAAACCATGACCTGTATCCATATGGTTTCGTAAATAAAGTTTTATTGGAACAACTACATCCATTTGTTTATGTATTATCTAAGGTTGTTTTTATGCTACACTATCAGAGTTGAATAGCTTTTTTTTTTTTTTTTTTTTTTTTAAAGATTTTATTCATTATTTTCAGAGAGGAGGGCAGAGAGGGAGGAAGGAAGGGAGAGAAGCATCAATGTATGGTTGCCTTTCACCTGCCTCCAGCCACGGACCTGGCTGGAGGCCTGGCTTGCAACCTGGTTATGTGCCCTGGCTGGGAATCGAACCAGTGACCTTTGGGTTTGCAGGTCAGCACCAATCCACTGAGACACACCAGCCAGGCAGAGTTGAATAGCTTGAACAAAGACCAGATGACCTGGAAAGCTGAAAGTATTTACTATCTGGCCCTTGAGAAACTGCTGGATTCCAGATCTGGGAGATTATGCCTGTGTCTGAAATTTACTGTTTTATTACAGCCCAAATACTCTGAAGTTATATGTCTAGTGGTCAATTTCTGAAAAGTATAAAACATAACCAGAAGGCTACAGCTTTATGACTCTGTAAGGCAGAGCCAGTTTCATAATCTATTAATAAATACATTTTAGCAGTCCTTTGACTAACTATAAATTCCTTTCCTCTGATTCTTTCTTGAACCAAATTTACCATCCTAATGATCCCCTCGTTCATGTATAAGTTCATTAGATTTTTTAAAAAAGATTTTATTTATTATATTTAGAGAGAGGGGAAGGGAGCAAGGCAGAAAGGAAGAGAAACATCAATGTATGGTTACCTTTCACCTGCCTCCAGCTACAGTCCTGGCTGGAGGCCTGGCTTGCAACCTGGTTATGTGCTCTGGCTGGGAATTGAACCTGTCACCTTTAGGTTTGCAGGCCAGCATCTTATCCACTGTGCCACCAGCCAGGGCTTAGTTCACTAGATTTTTGATTCATGGACATTCTATTTTGGATGAGTCATGTTTTTACTTTTGGAAATTTATATTTTAACAACTCCAAGGGCCACTATTAAAATGCAATGTGAACGGAGAGGGCAGCCATTCCCAAGATAGGGATGGTAGTACAAGATAGCTAACCCTACTGGCACCCACTACAATATTGTACCTGATTTAATTCACACAACAATGTAGAAGATATGTTAATTTACAAAATGGAGAAATGAAGATAATAGCGATACCTACCTCATCCTGGTCAAAAAAAGATAGTGCAAGTAAAGCATTTAAGATAATACTTAGTGCTTAATACTTATTCATTGAAAGCTAGCTATGATTATTATTAATTGTTTTATCTTATGTATTAGTTGTTTCTTTAGTTGAAAGTAACAGACATTTGACTCCTACCAGCTTCAGCAAATACAACTTAAAAGGGAAATTATTGAAAGAAGTGCCTTGAGCTCACAGAATTATGGGAAGGGCAGAATAATTGAGCCCCATAGATCTCTCTT
The DNA here is from genome assembly GCA_004026585.1 of Noctilio leporinus. Classification (NCBI taxonomy): domain Eukaryota; kingdom Metazoa; phylum Chordata; class Mammalia; order Chiroptera; family Noctilionidae; genus Noctilio; species Noctilio leporinus. The sequence goes on along the minus strand of PVIW01001985.1, from coordinate 231,059 downwards.
CTTCACATGGGCTATGACTCAGAGGTGTGAAAGAGCCTGCCTTGTCTACAGAAACAAGAGAGGTGGTTTTGCAGGATTGTAAACCCTAATGAGGTAGGGAGTTGGCCTCATTTCTTCTACCCAGCAATTGAAGCAGAGCTATCTTCACTTTGCATTCCCATGTCACTCAGTACAGTACCTGCCACTTGCGTCATACATGCTCAATAAAAGTTCATTGGGAAAAATTACCAGCATGTTGGTGGCGATGATAAGTAAATATGACTGGCAAAACATGTCAAGATCACCTACAGTGATCATAACGTGTCTGATTTGGTGGTGCAGATGAAGGCCAGCTTGGGGCAGGGCAGGGCCTTGAGTGGTAGCCTTTTCACGATTATAAATTGAGATAAAACAAACATTTCCAACACAACTTGAGGGTGCAAGAGTTGGTGTTGTTATCTTCTTTTTGTCTTTGGAATCTTCCTCTGCTTGTGCGTGGAGCTGGGAGATAAGACCTCTTCTCCTTAACCCCTGGGGACACAAAGTCAGCCAGCTTTATTGCATTATGGGAGCTGTCTACCTCCATTGCATTGACAAGACATGCCAGGCCTGTGCACACATCCTGATCCCTCTAATCCCTTTAGTTCCATCACCTGGACATTTTATTTAAAATTGATTTTTGAATGTCTGAGTAATTGAGGTTTATGTGTAGTTGCCTCTCTGCAACAGAGGTAAAGGCGAGGATGCTTATAGGCTCACTAAATGCTGATTAGAAGTGATTGCATTACTGGAGGCTCCAATTGGTGCCATTCCTCAGGGCTCCCATCAGAGAACAGCTTCTGCACTTGGCAGATCTGAGCGTCCGGAGAGCAAAAATAGCACTGAGCAGGCTTGGCAGCCCCTCTGACTCTTCCAAGGGTGACCAGCTCTAATGGAAGGCCATTTTCCAGGCTTCCCATGGGCTCCACTTCCTGGACATGTAGAGGCCACCAGACCCTGGCGAAGACAAAATACCCACTTCTTTCTTTTCTTTTCTTTCTTTCTTTCTTCTTTTCTTTCTTTCTTTCTTCTTTTCTTTCTTTCTTTCTTTCTTTCTTTCTTTCTTTCTTTCTTTCTTTCTTTCTTTCTTTCTTTCTTTCCTTCCTTCCTTCCTTCCTTCCTTCCTTCCTTCCTTCATTCCTTCTGCTTCTGCTTCTGCTTCTGCTTCTTCTAAGGAATATGGGACTTTTACTGGAGTCAATCTTATAACCAGAGTTTTGAAGCAAGATGTCTAATGTCTTTTGGTGTTAATCTTGTGACCTTGAGCACATCCTGGAGCCTCTTCTTCTCTTCCCTTTTCTTTTTTCTTTCTTTCTTTTATTTTATTTTTCTCAGTGCTCCACTCATACTCTGTATCCTGGGCTTGTTTATACCAAACAAATTGGGCTTCAGATTTGGCACAGGCAGTGGGGAAAAAAGAGACCAATAGGAAGAGTTGGGATCTCAGAAACATCCTCAATTCTCCAGACTCTTAAGAGTAACTTTGCCACTGCCCATTCTAGGAGAAACAGTTTTGGAATTGGAAGTGCTATGGGATCTGAGCTCTGCAGTTGAAGTCAGTGACATGGGCTTGTAACTGGCTCAACCCATTAATATATGGGGGTAGTCACAGGTAAATCCTGACTGTCTCTTTGATTTCAGTGGCTTCATTTGTGAAATGGAAATTCCAAAGCCTGCTTCACAGGTGAGTCTGACACAATGGAATAAGGCATATGAAGGGCTGGGCAGAAAAGAAAAATTCAGTCAACATGAGTTTTTTCTTCTCTAAAGAGACTATACAATTCATATAGAACATTTTTTATCTGAACCTTGTAGCTTTTTTTTTTTAATGATTTTTTTAATGAGCTTGAATTCTGAGCTCCATGGAAATGTATTAGCAAAATTCTAGAGAAAAAGGTCAGAATGACCGGATTCTGAGACCTCCAACCTTCCCTGAAATAACAATATCTGGAACAGCTCATTTTTGTAGATTTCATATATCGGAGTCCAGTGTACATTTCCATTGAAATCAGCTTAGAAAATAAAAATAATGACTACCATCACTGGAAATTCATGGAGTTCACAAAAAGTACCCTTTCTCACTCAGTGCAATGCCCTCTCAGCACACCAGGTGGCAGAAGCTCCGTGGCATGAATGCAAGAAAAAGGTCCACCTACCTGGACCAGTGTTACTACTTAAGCTTTTGCAACAGAGGAAGGAAGATGCTTGTAGATTCAGATATTTAAGAGTTAAGCTTCTAAGATTTGGGGTACCTCTCTCCTTTTAAGTGAAAACTCAGGGCAACAGATCTCTGCCAAAGTTGTCCTAATCTATTTTAGCGTCTTGCACTTAGCTGGGAATTGGGTAGAAATTCAACAAGTGCCAATCAATAGAGGGATCTCTGTTCCAAGTGGAGCAGACCTCTGTGCTCATGCCCTGTGCTTCTTTGCTCCGGAAGGCCCAGGTGTATGTGTTTTGTGCTGAATGTGTGCCTGGAGAACATACTAACAGTCACAAGAAGCTGCTAACAAGGGTTAGGACTTGGGAAGCCAGAAAGAAGGCAGATGACTCTTGGCAGGATGCGGAGTCAGTGAAAAATGAATGTCAGTGCTGAACAGAATGTGTGGGTAAGAGAAAGGTGTCCAGGCTGTGAGTGAATGGAATTCAAAAGAAATGGAGGAATGTGTCTTCCTGGATGATGCTAGAAAATGTTGGGTCCTTGTCCTCACTTTCTATCAGAGAATTCATAGCTACCATTAAGCAGGATAAGCAGATATTTTCTCCCCTAGAATTTAGGAATCTGTACGCTTTTCCAAAAATAACAAAAGTAGGGGTAAAATGTTAAGCCACTATTCATTGGACATCAGTATGCGACAGGCACTTTATTAGACATTTTAAAGTAGGATTGTTTAACTCAAAGAGCAGCCCTACCCACACATTCATACACCCATTTAACATAAATATAATCAGTGTTAAGTTGTTCTGGGCTCTCAGTATTCAGCAGTGTTTACATACCCCATGTCTCCATCTTTGTGGAGCTTCTATTTACAGGGCAGAGAAGAACAATAAATAAGATTTGGTAGCATTAAGGAATATGAATGAGGTAGGCATGTTCATTGCTTTCTTGGAGCGAAGATACTGAGGCATGAAGAACTTAAGCAAAGTGCCCACAGCCTCCCACAGTAAACAGGGAACCCAGATGTAAGTGTCTTCAAATCCTGTGCTTTGACCACAAGGCCTTCCACCCTTCTTGTTCTCTTGGCATCACTAGAAATTCTCTAGCCTTTTTCCTTGAAATGCTCTCAGCCTTAAGCCAAAAGAAGCAGCCAACCTCCACTGAGTGCCTTTGAGAAACATACCAGGCCCCTTGCCTACCCAAATGCTGAGTCTGAGTGCTGTAGAGCCTGGTTCTTCCTGGGGCTCTGAACACTGCTCTATATTTCCCTTTCAGATAAAATCACATCATTGCTTTCCACCCATCTCAGCTCAGCTCCAGGTATTAACTTATAGATGCTGCTTCCACACCACTATAGTGTCTCTGTGACTTAATAGCCTGATTTCACAACACTTTTTCTGATTTCAGTCACTTATTTGAGCTTGAGTGTCCTTCCCAGTTCTTAAAGGAACATGCTCATAGCCCAAAGCAGAAGTAAACGCATTCGAGTTCAAATGTGCACAATTTAGGAAGAAGAGTTTCCCTCTGTGAGCTCTGACCTGAGACTCAGCTTCCAAGGGAAGCACCTTTAATGAAGGTTCAATTTGAGGCCAAAGCAGGATTTTCTGTGACAAGGAAGAACCTCCAACCCCTAAAAAGAACAAGTGGTCTATCATACTTAAAATGGTTACAAATGATTTGTGTATTTTTTAACATATGCATATCAATATCAACAAATGTTGCTGAAATAAAACAATTTGAGGACATCTAAGCAATAGGTCCAGTGTGAATATGTGTGTATCTGTGTGTGTCAGGAGAGCAGGAGGAGGTTTGCATTTCCCCCTGTTGTTACTATTACAGTTCATTACAATGTGGAATTCATATTAAAGCAGCCTTCTTCCAAAAGAGAAATCTTTAAAATAAACAAGAAAGAAAATTCTACTTTTTCCTTAGCACCCCTTTTTTGGAAAAAAAAAAAATACTTCTGAGATAAGAAGGGCTAAGACATGCAAATATTTTAGAGAAAAATAAAATAAAACATTGTGTTAGATCCAACACAGAACATTCAAAAAGATATTGTCTCAATTTTTAAAGACTTACCTCCAACCTATAAAAAGCAGATCTGCAAATTCTGTAGAAAATATTAAAAAGTAATAATAATAAACTGAGTAAAGAAACCAAAGGCAAAGGGAGTGCCTGCAAAATTGGTGGTATACACTCAGCGTGCCCATTGGTGCTCCCAAAGAAGGCCCAAGCCTACACACACCCCCTTAGAGCCACCAACATTGTCAACACTATCCCCTTCAATGACTCCAATGCAAATGAAATAAAATCTCAGTGCGTCCTCTCAACCCTCAAAGCTTTCAAAGTTAAGATCTTCCTATCCTCCTTCCTTTCTGAGCTATCTCTTTCTGAAATGCACCCTCTCATTGTCATGTAACTCAGGCTTCAACCAGCCCAGATGTCACCTTCTTCCAGATTCTCTGTATCTTTTCTTTACCTCTGTACTGCTCACATTATTCCCACTCCTGGAAATAATCTCTCTTCAACTGTCCTCTTTCCCACTTACCCTATTCACATGCATACACCATGCTTCAATGTTCAAACCTCCTAGAACTTTAGGTAGAATCTCTCTTAGCCTCTCCTGTCTACTCCATTGGATGATACCTTCACAGCATTCAGCAGATGCTCCCTCTGTAGTTGTGGATGTATCTGTGTCCTTTTCTCCAGAGCGTGAACTCCCGAAGGACAGTCACATATCTTATACATCTTGGCATCTCCCAGAGCTCTTAATAGAGTTCTCACTACATGAAAACCCACAAGACATTGGCTTCACTGAATTTTAAAGTTAAGGACACTCTTAGAATGGTAGTTGTATGACAGTAGTGTTATTGACCCCAACATCCATCAATAGGAGAGTGGATGAGTAAATGGTGCTGTAATCACACAATTAAATATAATATAGCAGTGAAAATAATTGAACTACAGTTGCATCAATAAGAATGATTCATAGACATATAATATCAATGATAAAGTAAGTCCCAAAAGGTTACATACACCATGACACATTTTATACTATAAACTTAAAATAAAAGGTATGCTTCATTCATGCATAAAGATTTAATGGAACAATATAGAAAGGAAAGCAAAAAAAAAAAATGATAAACAAATAAATAAATAAAAATTCAAATAAAAATTTGAATTAGAGTAAGCCAGACATGAACTAATGATGACAGTGTGACATGAGTCACAGATTCTGATTAATCCAATGAATCTGAGGGTACTTAAACAACAACAACAAAAGAAAAATAAATTAACTTGTGGCATTTAGCCATTCATAACCATTTGGAATAGAGACTTTCCTATCCACCTACAGAACATCGTATAAAGGTTCAATCTGAGGCCAAAGCAGGATTTCCTGTGACAAGAAAGAACCTCCAACCCCAGAAGAAAACAAGTGTTCTATCATGTTTCTCAAGATGGTTACAAATGGTTTGTTTATATTGAAAGAAATGTAAGAGATAAAATCAAATGCAATGTGTCAACTTTGTTATTACTTAACAAAACCAACATAAAATCATTTTGAGGATAATTGAGAAAATGGGAATCTAAACTGGATATTAGATAATATTAAAAAGCTTTTGTTGTGTTAAGTATGATAATGTTATGGATCTGTAAGAAAATGCACTTATTTTTTTTAAGCGATGCACAGAAATATTCAGAAGTAAAATGTTGTGAGGTCTGATATTTGTTCTAAAGTGCTAAAACAAAATAAATAAATAAATAAAAAGGTAATAAAGGACACATGACCAAAAGTTAATAAATTTTAGATCTATATATGGTAAGTACATAGGGGCTCATTATACTGTTCTACTTTAATGTATATTTGATATTTTTCATAATAAAAGTTACAAAACAGTTATACTGTGAAGGAGGACAGGGAAATAGGACAATAGCTACAGGAGAATGTAGTTTGAGGAAAAGTTTAGGGATTCGTTTATAAACTTTATTATTTTTTTTAAGAGCAGCTTTAGGCTCACAATAAAATTGAAAGGAATGTATAGATATTTCCCATATACTTCCTGCCCCATATATGCAACCTCCTCCATCACCAATATCCCTCATCAAAGTGGTACATATATGTTAAGCTGATGAACATACATTGACATATCATAATTACCCAAAGTCCCAATGTACCTTAGGGTTCATTTTTGGCACTATACCTTCTTTGGGTTTAGACAAATATATCCATCCATCACTATGGTATCAGACATAGTAAGTATTTTCATTGCCCTAAAAATTCTCTGTGTTCTGCCTATTTATCTATTTCCACATCCCACCCTTTTTTTTTTTTTACCACTCAGTCTGTGTTCTCTCCCTCTTACTCTCTCAAGATGAGAGAGAAGAATGATCATCAATGGCAAATGGCAGCTGCCAAAACAACACCAAAAGCTGGCTTCACACTCAGGAGAGAACACTGCACCTCCTCTTCTTGGTTCCAGGTGCTCTACATGTTGACAGAAACCTCTCTAGTAACAGACTATAGAAATGATCCCTGAAAGTATGGAAGTATGGTCTTCCACCCTTTTTTTTTTTTTTTTTTTTTTTAGAAAGAGGGGAAGGGAGAGAGGCAGAGAGGGAGAGAGACATCAATGTATGGTTGCGTTTCACCTGCCTCCAGCCAGAGACCTGACTGGAGACCTGGTTTGCAACCTGGTTATGTGCCCTGGCTGGGGTATCGAACCTGCAACCTTTGGGTTCGCAGGCCGGCGCCTTATCCACTGTGCTCTTCCACCCTTTTAACCCATGGAAACCACTGATCTTTTTACTATAACCATAGTTTTGTCTTTCCAAAATGTCATATAGCTGAATTCATATCATATGTAGCCTTTGCAGACTGGCTTCTTTCATTGTAATATTCATTTAAGATACTTCTATGCCTTTTAATTGTTTGTTTATTTCTTTTTAGTGCTGAATAATATCCCATAGTATGGATGTACCACAGTTTATCTACTCACCTACCAAAGAGCGTCTTGGTTGCTTACACATTTTGGCAATTGTAAATGAAGCTGCTATAAACATCTGTGTGCAAGTTTTTGCATGGACATGAAATTTCAGCTCCTCTGGTTAGATATCAAGAATCTTAATTGCTGGATCATATGATTAGAGTATGTTTAGTTTTGTAAGACACTAACAGACTGACTTCCAAAGTGGTTCCACAATTTTGCATTCCCACCAACAATAAATGAGAGTTCATGCTGTTTCACAGCTTTGCCAGATTTTGGAGTTGTCAGTGTTCTAAATTTTGACCATTACAGTAGGTTTATAGTGGTATCTCATTGTTTGGATTTGCATTTCCCCAATAACATATAATGTAGAGCATCTTTTCATATGCTGTTTTTTTGGGGGAGTTGGTTTTTGTTTTTGTTTGTTTGTTTTTTTTTACATCTGTGCATCTTCTTTGGTGAGGTGAGTGTTAAGATCTTTGGCTCATTCCTTAATCAGGTTGTTTCTTTTATTTTTGGCTTTTAAGACTTCTTTGTATATTTTAGATAAATAGCCTTTTACTAGATGTGTCTCTGGCAAGTATTTTCTCTCAGTCTATGGCTCATCTTCTAAATCTCTTAACAGTGCCTTGGAAAGCAGAAGTTTTTAATTTTAATGAAATCTAGCTAACCCATTATGTCTTTCATCAATCATGCCTTCAAAGTTGTATCTAAAGTTGTTGACATACATAGACATAATTAAGAAATATGGGTTTTCTCCCACATTATCTTCTAGGAGCTTTGTAGTTTTGCATTTTGCATTTTGCATTTAAGTCTGTGATCCATGTTGAGTTAATTTTTGTGGGAGATGTAAGATCTATGGGTTCAGATTAATTTTTCTACATGGGGATGTCCAATTGTTCCAGCATCATTTGTTGAAAAGACTTTCTTTGTTCCATAGTATTACATTTTCTGCTTTGTCAAAGATCAGCTGGCTATATTTATGTAGGTTTATTTCTGGGCAGTCTGTTCTGTTCCATTGATCTATTTGTCTACTCTTCTGCCAATACCATACTGTCTTGATTGTTGTAGTTTTATTGTAAGTCTTGAAGTTGAGTGGTGTCAGGCCTCCAACTTTGTTCTTCTTCAATATTGTTGCAGTGGCTATTCAGGGTTTTTGCCTTGCCATACAAACTTTAGAATCAGATTGTCAGTATCCACAAAATATCTTAGAGGGATTTTGATTGGTATTGTGCTGCCTCTATAAATCAATTTTGGAAGAACTGATATCTTGGCATCTATGCACATGCAATATCTCTATTCAGTTCTTTTTTGGTTTTGTTCCTCAGAGCATTAGTTTTCTTCATATAGAAAACTTCATATAGTTTTCTTGACACATTTCGCCAGCTTTACAGCTAAGTATTTTATTTATTTGGGTGCTAAAGTAAATGATGTTTTGTTCTTAAATTTCAAATTACACTTGTTCATTGCTGGTTTATAGGAATGCAATATAATTTGCATATTAACCTTATATTCTTCAATCTTGCTATAGTTGCTTTTTAGTCCCAGGAGGGGTTATTTTTGTCTATTATTTTAGATTTTCTACAAAGACTACCATGACATCTACAAAGACAGTTTTCTTACTTCCTTCCCAATCTGTAAAAGTTTTTTAAAAATCTAATTTAATTAGCAAAGTTTTCAAATGTGATATTGAAAAAGAATGTTGAAAGGGGACACCTTTGCCTTGTACCAGATCCTATTGGGAAAGCTGTAAGTTTCTTACCATTAAGTGTGGTGTTAGCTATAGATATTTTATAGGTATTCTTTATCAAATTGAGAAAGTTCCCCTCTACTCTTAGAGTTATTATGAGTTATTATGAGGGGTGTTAGATTTTGTCAAATGCTTTTTCTGTATCTATTAATATAATAATGCAGTTCTTTAACAGGCTGATGTGATGAATTACATTAGCTGAATTTTTTATGTTGAAGCAACATTGTATACCTAGAGTAAATCCCACTTGGTTGTGGTATGTATTTATTTTTATTGATTGTTAGATTTTAGTTGCTAATTATTTTTAAGATTTTTGCACCTATGTTCATGAGAAATATTTCCCTGTAGTTCTTGTTTCTGTAACATCTTTTTCTGGTTTGGGTATTACGGTAATGGTGATATCCTTGAATGAGCTAGCAAGTGTTCCCTCTTTTAATTTCTGACAGAGATTGTGTGAAGTTGGTATCATTTCTTCCTTTAATGTTTGGTAGAGTTCACCAGGGAACCCATCTGGGCCTTTAGGGGAATTTTGCAAATTGTCCTTTAAAGAAGAATCATTATATTATTTCTATGATGACAACTATCCACAAGAATGGAAGAAAATTATGGTACAGGAAGATTGGGAACAGTTGTGGTTTCAGGTAATTAAGGAGACTAGAGAGGACTTGATCAAACCCAAGCACCAAAATTGGCCTCCTTATTTGGGGAACAGAAAAGAAAGTATAAATACAGAGGCAGGTGAACCAGTAAATTTGGTATGGAAAAAGAAGATGCATTTCCCATAGTTTGATTCGGATTGCTCAGTGACCCATGAAGGGAGGTTGTCAGCTAAGGAGTAAGTCCCTGGTGGCATGGGAAGTGAGAAGAAACAGAACAAAATAGATAATTCGGAAGTACAAAAGTGTAGTTGGATTGCCAAGTGGTATTATGAATTCATTAGAGATACTGGATCATCAATTGCAGTGCCTTGGTGGTTTTCTCCAGCAATACCCTATTGTTCAGGTAAAGGCATGAAGTAAGGTGGTTGTTGGTTCTAATCCAGTTGGGGCTGGGGCATACAAGTGGGGACCTCAAAAAATGAATTTATCTTCTTGAGGTTGGGTTCCTGTAGTACATGCTTCCCCTGGTAGGTGTGTGTTTTAGGAACACATCTGTATTAGTACAGCTAGCATTATTGTGAAAGGCAGCATTTGGCTTCAGTGAATTTTTTAAAAAGATTTTATGTACTGTTTCCAGAAAGAAAGGAAGAGAGAGGGGCAGAGAGGGAGAGAAACACCAATGTATGGTTGCCTTTCACCTGCCTCCAGCCACGGACCTGGCTGGAGACCTAACTTGCAACCTGGTTATGTGCCCTGGCTGGGAATGGAACCAATGAACTTTGGGTTCACAGGCCTGCACCTTATCCACTGCGCCACCAGCCAAGGCTTAGTGAATTTTTTTAAGACTCTTTCAAAGTGTTTGCCCATTTCATGATGAGCAAACCAGCTCATGTGACTTACCAACATACCTGCCCATACCACACTGAGTATTCAACAGTTTTTGACCAAAAATGGCATGACCCCCTGTGCCCCACCCTCCCTATTCACCCTATCTTGCCCCAAGTGACTGTTTCTTGTATCCCTGAAAGAAAAAGTCCTCAAAGGGAAACATTTTCTCAATGTGGAAGAGGTGAAACAAGCAAACAAACAAAAACAGCAGAAGCACTAAAAAGCATCAAAATTGGTGAGTTCAAAAACTGTTTTGAGCAGTGGAAAAAAACATCTCAATAGGTGTATTGCATCAAATGAAGGGTACTTTGAATGTGACGAAACTTTAAACATGTAAGAATAAATGCACAATTTTAATAAATTCCAGGTTTTGGGGGTACCCCCTTGTGTGTGTGTGTGTGTGTAGATGATACAATAAGGGAGTTAGGAGGTTTGGAAGGGCCCCTTGTAAGGATAAGAGATGAAATAGGCATGAAGGAAGAAAGCAAGGACACTTAGGAGGAAAGTAATAGAGGGTGAGAGTGTTAATTCCATGGGCTGAAGAGTTTGATGTGGCCTCAACATTATTGAGCAAATGTCATATACTTAGCACTGTTTGCAGCATTTTGTAGGTATTAAACTTTTACAGTGACCCTGAGAGGGAGTTATTTTATTGTTTACCTATTAAAGTTGAATAAACTAAGGAGAGGATAAGAAACTTACATCTCATAACTATTAAATGTTATGATTAGCAACCTGATCATCGAGGTCCAAAAGCCATACTGAACCATTAATGACACAGCCTCATTTACAGTTCTTGGAGTGGGTGTTATGAAGCAGGTGGGCTAAAAGCCTAGGAGCATGACATGCTTAAAATAGGAACTTCTTGAGTTTGAACATGAGGAAATGAGGCTGGGTAGGAAAAAAGATGTCTGAAGGTGAGAAAGTTAGGCACTAAAAAGACTGGGACTCATGAAAGCTCATCACAGATATGAAGGCCTTCAGGAACAATGACAAGAGGTAAGGGAGCCTGGCTGGTGGCACAGACAATAAGGCACCAGCCTGCAAACCCAAAGGTCACTGGCTCAATTCCCCAGGCAGGGCACATAACCAGGTTGCAAGCCAGGTCTCCAGCCAGGTCCGTGGCTGGAGGCAGGTGAAAGGCAACCACACATTGATGCTTCTCTCTGTCTCTGCCTCTCTCCCTTCCTCTCTCTCTCTAGAAATAATAAATAAAATCTTAAAAAAAAAAATAAAAAGGGAGGGAACAGATCTCTTCACATCTCTTCACTGAAGGACTTCTGAAAAAGAGCCATATAGGCCAACTTATGGTACACCAAAAGGGAGAAGCATATGTTGCCTTTCTCATATTTATTCCCTATGATATCCTTTCTCTCAAAACACATAATAATATAGTCATAAGGATCCATCTAGTGTGAGAGACAATGCAGAGAAACAAGCACTAGGGCAAAGACCAGACTACACCCCTATCTCATTCCTAACACCTACATACCTAACCATTAACCCCCAAAAATTAACCAAGAAAGGATTACATAAATATTTATACCCCTCTGAAGGACAAACATGAACCTTTGAAGAATTATTTGTTACAAGGCTCTAAAAATTTCTATCTTCCTTCATCTGAAAACTTTCTCCGTCCACATGGAGTTTTAGTCTAAATGGTCAAATGAATAGCAATTCGGATGGCCAGAAAGATCTCAGCTATATCTCTGCCTAAACTGCCCAGGCCTGTGTTTCAGGCTTCAGAGGTTGAGATGAGGCAAATAATCGGCATGGTACACATCTGACCTTTCCCCTTGCTGAAGCCAACCTGAAGATTCACTTCCCATCAGTCATTTACAATTATGGAACTCCATACCGCCTTGTACTTAGAGATCTGGGCAGAGTTCAAATAAACAAAAAGCAACTCACCTTTGTCTCCCATTTTCTCAGCTAATGGAAACCTTTTAAGCTAAGCTTTTTATTGGTTATTTGTTACTGTCATTTGCCATTGTCTGTTCCCAAGATGATGGATATGTCACGAAATCCACTTCTCCCTAAGTCTTGGTGGGAATTGAATTGACAGTCAAGTGGAAACAGCCCAGCCGCTGACCACAGTACAATTCCAGCCACCGATATCTCATGTCCAGATCAATTTTAATCATTTGTAAACAATATGTGAGTGGTAAAGTTAAAGTCACTGAAAAAAACAACATAATATTGTCATTGTCATGACAATAGCATTACTTCACCAAATGGAATGCCTTTTACCTCCACAGTTTCTTGTAATAGCAAATTGACTTAGCAGGGTCATCTTTTATATTGCTGTGTAACTACATGTTATGATTACCATTCACTGGAACTTCTAAAACATAACTCTCTCTCTTTTCTGTTTCTGCTTAAGAGGAGCCCTGGAAAACATCTCATAAAAAAGCATTAATTGCATTTTACAGCCCTGGATCAAGTAAATGCTTATCGATAACATATAGCAAACCCAATCTCACTGTTTTTTTCTCAATATTTTGCTTTTGTAATGGCAAATCACTGTAAAAGTAAATGTATTTTATTTATCTTGTTAACAGTCATTGCACTGAACATACTATTAAGTGTAATGATCTCAATAGATTCTGGTGTCAACATGGAAGGGACTTACAAGTGTCAAAAAAATAAGTTGTGGAAGGGAAGTCCACTCATATTCCTTCACTGGGAAATTTCTAAATCTTATTTAAATCAACATTTATATAAAACAAAAAGCCCACATTTGAAATGTGTAAGTCGATGAATTTGGACAAATCATAAATTATGCAACCACCAGTAAACTCATCATAAAAACATTGCCATCATCCCAGAAAGTTCCCTAGTGTCCCTTTTCAGGCACTGCCACTGCCACCCCCATAGGAAACTCACTCTGAAATAGATCTCCACTGAGCATTTCGCCACTTTATATAAATGAAATTATATTAATATATACTGTCTTCTATCTGACTTCATTACTTTGTCATGATACTTCCAAAGTTCATTGATCTTGTTCTGCTTTTACATATAAATGCATGTTCCAGTCTGAATTAACTTTTTGTATGGCATGGGGGGAGGGGAGGTAGTTGAGGTTCATAATTATTCCCATTGGAATTTTAAAAAAAAGAAAAAACTTTCCTTCTATGTATAGAACTATGTCAGTGCCTTTGTTGAAAATCAGTTGACTATATGTGTGGGTTTATTTCTAAAATAATCTGTTCTGTTCCACTCATCTAAATGTGTATATTTATCTTTGTTTTATAAGGATAACATTGTGAATATAACTGACATCTTAAACAACTTTCCAGTTACGTTATGCACTAGTATGTTAAACCAACTACGCAACTCACTCTGAAGTGAGCACATGCAACATAATATTTGTTCCATTTTTAGCACCCATTATAAAGTCTTGTACATTTTGGTTTTAGTAATGACTATTATTTTCTAAAAATTTAAGAGGAAGTTACATCCAAAAAACAGATCAGTTCATGTTGTTATTGTACACATGCTGGGTGATTTAAATTCGTTAATCAGTTTACTGACTTTTGTTCTTTCAGAAATAAAATAAGACCAAAATTAAAATAAAATTGTATATTTACCCAATATCACACTGTCTTGAAGACATTACTGGAGATTTTTAATAAGTCTAAAATCAGATAATGTAGACACTCCAACTGCTTCTTTCTCAAAATAATTTTGGCTATTCTAGATTTTTTGCATTGAAACAGAAATGTTAGAATCAGCTTACCAATTAAAACCAAAGCCTTGTAAAAGTCTGACTGTGACTTTGTTGAATCTATACATCAATTTGTAGGGAATTGACAATAAGATTTTATCATCTGATCCATGAACATCACATATCTCCCCCATTTATTTAATTCTTCTTTAAAATGTTTTCAGCAATGCTTTACAGTTTTTAATGTAGAGTTTTTGTACACATTTGGATACTTTTATGTTATTATAAATATAATTTTAAGTATTTACTTTAATTGTTTATTACCATATAGCAATATAGTTGATTTTTTATTATGCTCTTGTATCGTTTGATTTTATGAAATTTAGTTATCCATATGGCTATTTTTTAAGAGTAGTTATACTTCTCTACTCAGTATGTTTTTTTAATTGCCTATTGAACTGGCTTGGATCTCCAGTATAATATGATACTGAAGTAATAACAGTGAACATAGTTATCTTATTTCCAAGCTTGGGAAAAACATGGCATTAACTTTTTTATAGATACCCTTAATCACACTGATTTAGGCCTTTTGATATGTAGTATTTTTAGTGCTAGACAATTTAAAAGATTTCTCTAATTTCTGTTGGGATTTTTAAAATTATTTTATTGATTTTGCTGTTACAGTTGTACCAATTTTTCCCTCTTTCTCCCCCTCCACCTGATATGCTCCATTTCCTCTGGCAATGTCCCCCTTAGTTCATGTCCTTGTGTCAGGCATATACTAAGTTCTTTGGCTTTTCTATTTCCTTTATTTTTCCTTAATTTCCCCTTGTCTATTCCGTAACCACAAATGTGTACTTCTTTATTTTTCTTTCACATCCAGACAATTCACCATTTAATTACTGCCTTCTAATTATCAGCCTCTCAAATCATATTAATACAAAGCTTTCATTATTGCAAAATGCTTATGTTAACTTATTTGTTTAAAGAATTACCTTTTAAAATAATATCAATTGCAATATTACCAAATGCATGCACAAATACATTTACACAAATATATATTTTTATAAATATTTAAAGCACATACTGGATTTTGAAGAGTTAATACAAAAAATGTAAAATATGTCAGTAGCTTATATAATTATTACATGTTAAATGATAATATTTTACATATAGTGTAATAAATTAAGCATTTTTAAAACTTATTTATTTTGAAATGCTATTTTTGTGAACTATATCACAGAAATGGTGTATTGCAGAGCTTACTTTAGTGAAAGCTGTCTTTCAGATAGTGCCAAACCCACAGTAAAAAATGAATTTGGTTTCTGAGTCAGATCCCACCCTCTCCAATAATACAACTCAACTTTATTTTAAGCTACTGGAACTAAAACTTATTCTTTTTGGAGTTTCCCATCTTAGGTAGTAGATTGATATTTTTTCCCTATGCAGAAGTCCCATTTTCCTCCATTCCCTCTCTTTCTCCTCTACACATTTCACCAGTTGAAGCTTTCAGAAATAATGGCACCTGCAGTGCTCAGTTGGTCCCCACAGAGTAGAAATGATGATACCTACTAATTTGGGGTAAAAAACAAAAAAAAACAAAAACCTAGGATTGGCCCTGGTTGGTGGCACAGTGTATAAGGTGCCGCCTGCAAACCCAAAGTTTGCTGGTCCGAGTCCCCAACCAGGGCACATAACCAGGTTACAAGCCAGATCTCCAGCCAAGTCTGTAGCTGGAAGCAGGTGAAAGGCAACCCTTTCTCTCCCTCTCTGCCTCTTTCCCTTCCCCTCTCTGAAAATAATAAATAAAATCTTTTTTTTAAAAAAACCTAGGATTTAAATAATTTTGTGGAGTAGTATTCTAGCTATTTTTTTTTAACTTGTGGTTGACTTTCTATGTGGTCCTAAACTAACCACTCAACTACTTAAGATTTTGTTGAGGTAGAGATTAGGTACATTCACATTTGAGTAATGAAGTTTACTACTACAACATTAATACATTTTCCCAAGCATCCTCAGTTTGGGGCTTTCATTGGTAAAAATGTCTATTTCAACTATCTCTTTGAAAGGAATCTCATCTAATTTAAATGCTAATATGAGAATATGTATTGCCTAGGTACATGAATCACATAGTTTAGATTTCTTTAATATATTGTTTAATTAGAAGTAGGTTGTTTAAATTATAAATGGAGATTTTTTGAGATATTATATTGTAATAAATTATACTAAATTAATCTTATCATGGTCAGAGACCAAATTTTATAAAATGTCTATCTTTTAAAAACTACCAACACTTATTTAATGGTCCATTATATGGTCATTATAATGCTCTATGTGCATTTGTAAAGAATGTGTATTCTACAATGTTGGGTGTAGTATTCTGAAAATATCTCAGTTGGGCCAAGTTTGTTGACAGCATTATTTAAATTTTTTAATATACTTGCCTATTTTTTAAACCTACTTGTTTTAAGTATAGAAACATTCCTAAGAGAAGTATGCTAAAATCATCAACTTTGACAGCAGATTTGTTTACTTCTTCTTTGATTTTTTGACTTCCCTAGTAATTCTGCTCTATAATTAAATACACAAATATTTTAAAATTATCATGCCTGTCTGATGAATTATAACTTTAAGCACTGTGAAATATTCATCTTTATTCACTATTTTATAATACTTATTACCTAGACAAGTATTTGGTTAAACAGTAATATAGCCATACCTTCTCTCATATTTTTACTTTTGGCTGGCTCTATCTTTTTCCATTTTTTTCTTTTAATGTATCTGTGGATTTATATTTAAAACATGTTTCTGGTGTATACCATATGGTTGGAATTTGCCTTTTAATCTAGCCTGCCAATCTCTGCATTATAATTAGAATTTTCAGTTTATTTACATTTAATGCCTTATTGATATCTATTGATGTCTACTATCTTCCTAGTTGTTTTGTCAAATGTTTTTTCTTTTTGCTCCTTTCCCACCTTTTTTCTCTTAATCAAATATCTTAGTGAATCATTTAATAATTGTTAGCTTTTTAGCTACAACATACTATTTTTATTTATTATTTTAGGGTTAAAGGTATGCAACCTTAATGTATCAATGTTTATTTAGAAATTAATATTGCATCTCTTCATAATTTATACCTGACACTTCTCATTTTCTTTTTCCCAATTCCTATTGCACCCTTCAAAATAATATAATTACATTTACCCAATCACAAATTCTTTGTGCTAGTTTTGTCATATATTTTATTTCTACATACATATGAACCTCAAATTACAGTGTTATTATTCTTTCTTAAAAGCATCAGATGTCTTTTGAGGAAAATATAGTAAGTTTTAGTGTTCCTTCCTTCTAGTATGTATCCACATTTCTATGTGGAATCAGGTTCCTTCAGCCTGAGAAATATCTTAGTTTGGGTTTGGCAATGATAACTTCTCTTAGCATATATGTTTTATGAAAATATCTTTATCCCTTGTTTATGAAGGATATTTTCCCCTTATATAGAATATGGAATGTCAAGTTTTTCTTCTTCTAACAGTTAAAAATAATATTCCACTGTATTCATATTTTTATTGTTCTGACGAGTTCAGCTATCATCTGTAGAGTTTTTCTGTTTGTATTGCACTTTATCTGATTTCAAAATGTTTTGTTTCTTTATTTTTAAATTTCTTTTGTTTGCATCAATGTGCCTAGGTGGGGTTTTCTTTGCATTTATCCTAAGCACATTGGAACTGTAAATTGATGTTTTTCATCAAATATAATAAGTATTTGGTTATTAACTTAAAAATTTATACTGCCTTTTTGCTTTTTATTTTTTCCTTTTGAGGCTGTAATTATATGCTTGATAAGGTGTTCAATATTATTCCAAAAGTTTCTAATGTTCTGGTAATTTTGCTTCAGTCTTTTATTTTAGTCTCTTCTATGACAGATGTAGAGTGAGTCTGATTCTGCAGTATGTCCTTATTTTTAAGGAAAGGCCTTTCTGATATTTCAATTGGATACTAGAGTATTGATGAGATTTCTCCATCTGAATTAGGCTGGACCTCCAATGTTTCCCAGCACTAATTGATATCTAGAATCTCTGTTCCATTCTCAATACCAGTAACAGCCACTTTTTCATATGTCTCTATATAATCTCACATTGTACACGTGCAGCCTAGCCCTCAACCAAGGATTCACAAAGAATTCTCATGCAAAATTCACCACCAGCACTTCCCAACATGCAGTTTCCTCCCTTCTCATGCTCAGTGGCATAGTTGCACTCTGCTGGGACTCTGGCTTTCTGTGTCAAGGTTAGAAAGTTATACCCAGACACAAAGTTGGGTAATCTTATGGCTCACCTTGCAAGTTTCCCTTATGTCAAGAATTATAATTTTCCATGCCTATTGCCCAATGCCTGAAAATAGTTGCCTTTTTTATGTCATTTAATGTCTTGTTTGTCTGGGTGTGCATGTGCTTATGTGTGTGTGTATGTATGAGTGTGTGTGCATGTATGTATCTGTGTATGTGGGTGAGTGTTTTGTTGTTTCTGATAGGGGGACTAAGTTGGTATCAATTCCTCCATCATAACCAGGTGGAAGTTACATTGTGCATGTGTGTGTGTGTGTGTGTGTGTGTGTTTGTAAATTTTAAAGCAAACTATATCTAGAAAAGAGGTTCCAAACAAAAGTTGTTATGCATATACTATCTGCTTCTACAAATTACTTTCATATATACTCTAAAAAAAGCATAAGATAAAATAGTCAAAAATAAATAAAAATTAAAATTATCAGATAAAATAGTCAAAATGTTCTTATGTGGGGGGGAAGAAGCATTGATTTATATTTTTGGCTTGAACTCTCAAAATGAATATGTTTCTATACTTGTATACCCATCTTCTGAGGTAAGACAGTCTATAAATGTACTAGATAGTGACTCATTTTATCCAATTGTCAGTCTTCTCTGAAAACTGTAAAATTCCATCAGGCTAAGCAGACCAGATTTACTATTTTTGTCGCTTCTTCGAGATCTTCCATAGCATTTTCCTTCTTTGAAAACTCAGGGTCCTTTTCCTTAAGACATCTGCGCTCCTTCCTAAATGTTAAACCCAAAATGTGGCAAGAGAAGGAATGAGCAGCTATTTCTTCTGAGCATTTCGTCTGGGTAAGAAATAAGCGATATTCTTCAAGTGTCTTTTAAAGCTGTAAGAGGAAGACCAACACACTCTTGATTGGCTCTAGTCTCTTCTGTTGTGTTGTTTCATTTTGTTTTGTTTTGTTTTGTTTAGGTGCTACTCTTCAAGTATCACTGGATATGCATGAGGACATTGCCTTTAAGCAGGTTTCAGGCAGGAGCTAATTATGCTGACAGCCGCCTATTCAGTAGAAAAGGGAGGGAAAGCCAGCAAAAGATGAGAGATATTGAGTATATTCATCAGACCAGATGGTCACACTGGAAGGTAGAGCCACCTAAACACACTGTGTTATCTTATTGGCCATTAAGCAAAGTGAAAATTTGCAGTAATATTTAACAACATGGTTTTTTTCTCCCTCATTTAAAATCACCAAGCCTCAAATGTGTCAAGTGAAACTGCAAGTGGGAGCGCAGTCTGTGTTCCAGGAAATGTCATTAAAGGATTTTGAAGCAGCTGTCACTATCATTGCAGTTTTACAAGAGCAAAAATTCATCAAGGGCCTCCATCTGATCAGCTGGGTTGGATATATGTGAAATCTCTAGTGTTTTGTTTTATTTTGACTTTAACTCCAGGAAGGAGACCATGGAAGTTCCTCCCAAAACTGTCCTTGCTAGAAAGTTATGTAGACAAAAACCATTCTAACTGTTCATTTCACTTGGGATGGAAATAGAGCCCAAACCTTTCATCTTTTACTGCTCTCTTCGCATGCACCAGAATTACAAGCTTGGGGTTTAAGGTATATATCCCAAATCTCCCTAAAGTCTTTCCCCTTTCCCCAGCATAGAGAACACATGTTGTTGTGTTCTTTTTATGTTGATGTTCTCAAAAGGATTGCTCCTAGAAGATACTATGAATTGGCGTCAGGCCTGCTGCAAAATCTCAGAAGGGCTCCTAAATCCTCAATAACATTAATGTTTCCTGCTGCTCTCTAGGCAATGTATTTTGATCTTTCTTTCTTCTAGGGTTGCTGCTTCTCAGCTGCCCCTTTTCCTCTTTCCGAGACCACATGGGTACTCACCAGCTTAACATCTTAGCCACTTTCATCTTCAATGTGAATCCTAGTCATCACTAAGTGGCTTTGGATAACTAACTTTATGTGAACTTCTAATGCCTATGAAAGATGAGTCTGTTTTTTATACTCCCAGTTTATTGAGTTAGAAATACAAAGTTCTACCCAAAGACCAGGAGGCTCCAATGGTCAAATTGTGAAATAAAGGTTGTTCTCTGGAATTTCAGCCAATTCTCCTGCCCAGAAAATGTAGCCAGACTCAGTATGCTTGAGCTTGGAATCTGGCTAGACTTCTACCTGGGCACTTCATTCTCAAGGGCTCATCCTCCCCATCAGTGGAACTCCAGCTAAGAGCGAATGAGTCAATGGATGCCTAACTATTACTTTCATGTGCCATGTTAAAACACAAGCTGATTATTCACACTGATGCTGTCTTCACTGACTACACTCAAGTTTCTGAGACAGATGCAATCATCATTCTCATGCCAGCCACAGCATGGGCACTTGCTAGGGATGCCAAGATGAATGGGATGATGCCCTGGCCTACAAGGAATCCACACAGAATTCTGGGGTCCAAACAAAAAGAGTCCTAAAACTTTCTAATGAGTCCTTTTGACTTGACAAGAGATAGGAATCTCCAGACAGGAAAGCCCACTGCTGGACCACATTATTTTTATTTGTAACTATATTTTTATTGTCTACACTGTTACAGTTGTCCCCATTTTTCCTTTCTTGCCCATCTCAACCCAGTCATTGTCCCAACTTCCCTCAGGCCATCAACGCTCCATTGTCCATGTCCTTGGGTCATGCATATGAGGTCTGTCCCAAAAGTATTGATGTTTTATAATGCCATATAATGTTTTAATTATATTGACATTGGCTTGATACTTTGGGGTCAGACCTCATATGTTTGGCTAATCTCTTCACCTCCTTTCAAGCAGAATCCCTCCCTTCAGACAGCTGTCAGTCTATTCCATGTATCCATGCTTATGTTTCTATTTTGTCCATATTTTTATAATGACATATGCTTCATGCCTCCCCACCACCATCCCAGGAGCTCCAAAGCCCAAATAAGATTTACCACATCTTGCCCTCAGGTATGGAGACTTCGTTTATTCTTGCTCAACTTTTGGCAGTGAAATTGCAGCCAACTTTGACATCTAATGCTTTGCTGGCATTGTGCTAACTGACCAACCTACTCCAAAGTAGGACATGTCCTCTGCTTTCTTAGAAAATAGAGACCAACAAGGAATGCTCTTTATTTTAGGATTTTATAAGCTGTTTGACCAAGGAAAGCAATGTCAAGTTCGCCAGATACAAATGTGGAGCACTAGAGTGGATACAGACATGAATTTCTCATAAAGCTCATGAGGCTTAAGCTCAGGCCTCCAAATTTGCATGGTCTTGGGAGGCGTCCTAGTAATGTCCCCTGGTTGTTCTGTATTTTCTTCTGCTGAAAAGGCTACCCAAATTGGGTCTGCTTCTGTTCCCACAAAGCCAGTGTCTATTCGTAAGTCCCACTGACAATTTTTTTTTTTTTTTGGTGAATTTTAATCTATAAGAGCTTAAGGATGTGCCTGGAATGATTAATGTTTTCTATCTCAATTTACTTACAACAGATACCTAAATTCATGTCATCTAATACAGTGATCCAGAAATGTGACTTTTTCTCATATTTCATGGAACAAATTTCATTCAAAGTTTCCACATGTAACTTTGATGTCACTGTCTTAATCATTACTAGAGTCCCTTTTTGAATCATCTAACAAAGTTTTCCTTCACTTTGTATTCAGTGCTGACTAAGATGTTTCAACGACAGCATTTTCTGATTGCATGCACAATTCCATTACTGGAAATTTTATCCCATATCATTAGAATTCACTCACATAAAAATATGCATTTCATTTATCCTGTAGATGTATACCTGAGATTCCTACAACTTATAACGGTAATATATCTTTTTTAAATGACTTTTTAAACTTATTTTTTATATAATAAAAGCCATCATTCTCAATGGTGAAGACTTTTCCCCATGAAGACTCACTAAATCTGTGTTGAATCTCGGCTTCTGTCAGGTTGTAAATTAAGCACCAGCACAAGATTTGTTCAAGGTTGTCAATAACTCCCAGACCAAGCTGTATAGGGGAATCACCTCAAAAGCACTGAAAAAACATTGATGCTTCAACCCACATCTGGAGGCTCTGACTTATAACCTTGGATGCAACTGGACATTGGAATTTATTAAAGTTCTCTAAGTGATTTGAATGTGCAGATAAGAATAAGATCCACTGTCTTCCCCAAGCAATCCTTGGATATTCAAAATAAAATCACTGGGAGAAGGATGAACATATTAACATAAGAGACTTCATGAGAACTCAAATATAAAATACTGCTTCATTTCTAACTGGTAATTGAGTAAATGCCATTTATACACAAATACACATGTAAAATATACATGTAGAAACTAGTTTTTTAATATAATAAAATTCCCCTATTTTAAAAGTTATACTTACTCATTAAATAAAAATTAGGAAAAGTAAGTCATCTGTCTCTCTTGAGGATTCAAAGACAGAAGAGACTAGGTTATGATTTCAGTCAGGAGTGAACATTTGCAGGTTTACCTGGATAATGTGAGGATCGTGAGAGCAGAGATAGTAGGGGGAAGCCAGTGTACCAGACAAAGGAAATGAAAATTTAATACTCAAAGTTCCCAGAAATGTGCTGTCTGAGGTAGCAGTCAGAATTATATATTTTTTAATGGGCGCAATATTTTCTTGAAAAATAAATCTATGTTTCTGGCTTCTAGCAATGACTTGCACTTATTTGGTAACTTTTAGCCTAGAAAGATAGACCACCATCTGGAAATGACCTTCCAGTCATCGAGTGTGATATTTAATGCTTTTTAACTTAAGACATGGAGGCATTTTCTGCCTAAAAAGGTCTGAGCTCATGGATAATATCTCTTCTTGGCCAATGGGGTATTTGACATTCTTCTCCTTTCTTGCCTTTTTGTTTTGTTTTGTTTCGTAAGACCAGTGGACAGTCAATGATACAAAAAGCAAAAGTTGATCATCTTAAATATCTAAATTGAGAAAGTCACATCAAGCTTAGCCACTCCTCATATGATAGGAGATGTTTCTGGTTGAAACTCATTTAGAAAGAAGGAGAAAGAGGGAAATGCTATGCAAGATCTGTATATTGACTTTCTTTGTAAGGGGTAGATTCAAGAAATTAGAATGAAAGTGGATGTGATTCTTAATGAGTTTGGTTTCCAACTCAGTTGGTTTTATCAGCAAAGAAAGAGGTCAAAGAGGCAGAGCTCAAATTCTGAAGCGATGAAAGGTAATGGCCATTTGTAAAGCAGTGCACATTTTGTCAAAGTCTTTATTCAATCTTATATGATATTCTTATTAGTTAATGAGATTATCTGTCAAGTACTATTATTCCTATTTTCAGGAAGAAATAGAATTCAGAGAATTTGAGTGACTTTTCCAAGATCACAGCGCAGGAGCAGCCCCAAAACTCTCAATTCTGTGCGTTGTCTACTACCCGTAATAGATTCCCACTGTTTGTTTTTTTTCTCCTGGTAGCACTAATTTAATAAATGCTCAGAAAGGTCACCTGTCAAAAAATGAGAAAATGTAGGAATAAATTATTTTCAAGAAGCAAAGAGGAGTTTTTATATTAAATAAATGTATATTTATTACATTTCTTTCTGTCCTTCAGTCATATGACGTCTGCCCTGAAAGTATTGGCCCCACAAACTGTTTTAATTACATTGACTTTGGCTCCATTCTTTCAGCCCAGACTTCATATTTTTCTACATATAATTGTTATTTTTTAATCTGAAATTCTACAAAACATTGTTTTACTTTTAAGATAGCATAAGCATTTCTCCTTGCTTTTATATTGATTACATGAATATTTAATGGCTCTATACTAGTAGTTCTCATTTATAAAATGTCTACCATATTCCAGGCACAATGTTATTGTCTTAGTTACCACAATAACCTTATTAAGCAAAAGGTTTTATAATCATTTTTAGATTAAAGAAATATAAACAACAAAGCAACCTCCCTGCAGGCCATATAAACTAGAAGGGGTAATTGTAGAAGTTAGCCCCCAGAGAACTGTTAAGCCTACTCTGTTAAATTTTATACTCCAGTGGATCTCTTCTGGTTGCAAACATTCCCACTGAGTTGAAAATTTTGATTGTTTCTAATATTGCCTATTACATATAATACTGACATAAATATATTAAGATCAATAATAATTTTCAACACTAATACAAATTATAGACATGGAATTTCTAGGTCAAAGGACATAAGCAATTTGATGTGATTTAATTATCATTCCCCCCACCAAAGCATTTTTTTACAAAAGAAAATAATACCCATTATGCTCCCTGCTGGAATTCAGAATACCCATCCTAGAGTACTTTCGCTTACATCAACATTTAGGTTATTGTTTCCTTAATTTCCCCCCTCTATTAACTTACAGGTGAAAAACATTAGTTAACTTGTATAGTTTTATTGATACATAATTTGTATACAAGAAACTGCACGTATTTAATATATACACTTTGATGTTTGTGTATATGTTATCACCACAATCAAGATAGTACACACATCCATCGCCTCCAGAAGTTTTCTTATATATCTTTGCTTTCCATAAATGTGGTAAGGACATTCACAATGAGATCTACTTTCTTAAAAGTTAAAGTTCACAACACCACATTGTTAACTATAGACCCTATGTTGTATAGCACATCTCTTAATTTACTCATATCACTATAACTTTACACTCACTGAACAATTTTCCATTTCCCACTCCCTCCATCCCTGTGTAACCATCATTCTAACTTCTGCTTCACTTAGTTTGACTATTTTAGATATCTCATATGAGTAGAATATCGCAGCCTTTGTCTTTCTGTGACTGACATTTCATTTAGCATAGTGTCTTCTAGGTATGTCCATGTTGGAAATGGTATAATGTCCTTCTTTTTTAAGGCAAAATAACATTCTATTGTATGTATATACCACATTATCTTTATCCACTCACCTGCTAGTGAAGATTTCAATTGTTTTTATATCTTGGCTGTTGTGAATAATGCTGCAATAAGGGGGAATAAGAGGTAGATACCCCTTTGAGATCTTGATTTTGATTCTTTTTGGTTATATAACCAGAAGAAGATAACCACATGCAAAAGGATAAAATTAAACTCCCACCTTATATTATACATAATAAAAACTCAAAATGAGTTACAGAAATAAGACCTCAAACTGTAAAATTACTAGAAGAAAACAGACAGGGGTATGGGGATTCATGACATTGTTTTTGGCAATGATTTTGAGATTGGCACCAAAAACATTGGGAACAAAGGTAAAAATAGATTAGTGGAACTATATCGAGCTAAACACCTTACACAGAGCAAAAGAAACAAACATAGTGAAAAAGCAAACTATGAAATGGGAGAAAATATTTTCAAACAATATATCTGATAAGGAGTTAATTTCTAAAATATAAAGAAAATCCTACAACTTAATAGCAATAAATCAAATACCCCAATTAAAAACTGGACAAGATACTGGAATAGATATTACTCCAAAGAAGATATACAAATGGCCAGTAGTTTTATAAAGGGGTAGTCAATTTCACTAATTACCAAGGAAGTACAAATCAAAACCACAATGAGATGGCCCCTCATACTTGTTAAGATAGCTACTGCAGGAGAGGAAAAATGTCTTTCTTTTCCTTCTACCTTTCCAGTTCTCAATGGGGATCCCTGTAGAAAAAGATTAACAAGAGAAAAGGCATACACATTAATTAAATATATGTTTTATGGGATCCAGAAACCTTCCTAAGGAAATGAAGACCCAAAGAAATGGTTAAAACTAAGTTTCTATCCTAGGTTTGATGAAGAGTTGTAGAAGGATAAACTAAAAGTGAACTAAGTATAGTAAACTTAGCAAGGCCTGTTTACTTAGATTCCTCTCTGTGTCCCTTTGTCTTCAAATACAAGATTTCTCCAGGCTTAGGGAGAACACCTCTCTCATGAAGCTTTTATGACTTTTTTCAGAAGAAGGTTAGAAAGTCCTTCCTCAGTTCAGTGGAAGGTCAGAAGGTCCTTTCTTCACATACTATTTCTGAAATTCTTCCAGCTTGAACTATCTAATATGACAAAGTCCCATATTTGGGGGTAGTGTGTCCTGAACCTCATCACTATTATGGGTTTAAAAAACTCAAAAGATTGGTGAGGTTGTAGAGAAAAGGGAAACTTTGTAAACCATTGGTAAGAAAATAAATTGGTGCAGTCGCTACAAAAAAAAATATAATAATGGGGATTCCTTAAAAAAATAAATAAATAAAGTAGAACTACCATATGATCCAGCAATTGTTCTTCTGGATATTAGCTATTTATTTTAAAAGAAAGTATTCTGATACATTTTGGAAGACCTACATTGTCAGTATCAGCACCTGATTTTCCTCCAACATATACTGCTATCTCTTTTCCTGAAAACTTTTCTCTCTAGTTTTCTGATATGGTTAAAAAAAAAAAAAATCATTTACTAGTCCACTATTTGCAAGGCATCATGTTTGATGATGCTTAGGGACAATTAGATACACAGTGCAACCACCAGTCTGGAAGCGTTTAATGTTTAGTTGACACAATGGAGGAAAATTGTCAAAACTGTTGCCCAATGAATTCCTAGTGTTCAGAGGAGGAACCATCTGAGACTCCCCAACCTTCCTCCTTCTCTTCTCTCCCTCTGATAAGGGCAAATTATCTCCCTTCCAAACTACTGAGTCATGTTGCTAAATAATTAAGAAGCAGGTGCCAACTCCCAGCATATATACGTATATGCATGTTTTAGCTGGGAGTGGGTGAGTGTGAGAAGGGTGGTTGGGAGGTCTGCTCCCCATCTAAGTAAAGATTTTGGAAAACACCTTAGTGTGAGAGACACTATTCACTGTAGAATAAGCTCAGGCAATTTCCCTGGTGAAGTGTAGCTCTTAAAAAATGAGGATTAGCCAAACTCAATTGGAAAGTGTCTATGAGATCTCAGGAGAAGAAAGGTTGCTGGGAGGAGAGTTTCCCTGACCGATATTGCTGCTGAAATCAAGACAGTAAGTAGAGCTATTAGGACAATTTAGCATCCCAGACCAGCTTGGGCTAGCGAAATGCCTGTGCTTTTCCAAGGGCATGGCCCTGTATTTAAGAAACAGCAGCTGAGCAGGAGAGGACCTGAACCCAGAGTGGTGTCAGTTATCTTGCTCTCATTTGGATGGTGAAACGGTGTGGGAGGAGGAGCAGGACATTAAGAACAAAATGGGGAGACCCAGAGAGAGTCCAGGATTTCTTGCTGTCGTGTCTGTCACGTACGCAGGCCTAGGAGTCAGGGGTGATGGCCAGAGGTGAAAGGAAAAGGACCTGCTGAAGAATTCAAGTCAGGATTGGGATGGGGGAGAAATGGAGACAGAATGGGGAGCCTGTGTGAGGGTGGGGACCCCAGCTGTTTATCATGGTGCCTGGCCCAGGCCATGCTGGCCATGGTTCCTCTACTCCTCCCTCATCCCTAGGTTTATAAACTTTTACTCATCCTTCAAGCATCGGATTGCATATTTTAAATCAAAGCATTTTCCTGATCGAGACAGAATTGCCATTCCTCCTAAGTCCCACCAAGGGTGCTGCATTTCCAGTACCATCCCAGCACATTTCACACAATATTTTCATGTTTTCATTATCATTATCCTCTCTAGAGTACAAACTCATAAGGGAAAACAGGTCTTCTGTATGGCTGTGTTCCCAAGGGCTTAAGTGCCTGACACAAGGGTTTAAGAGCTATTTCTTGACTAAGTGGTTTATGCCATCTCTGTAATTCCCTCTCTAATCTATCACTGTGATCACAAGGCTGTGAGCAGCGCCAGGGGAAGGCCTTGTGGAGCATAGTAGGTACACACCCCAGCTCAGGGTGTTCTACCTGAGCCAGAATAAGAGCTCAGCAAAGTTGCTGAACCAAACTAAATTTCTGGGAGCCAGTGTCCTGCACAGGACTGTCTCCAGAGCAAACTCTGACAGTTGACTCTATTTTCTTTCCTTGCTATTTTTAAGGTCAAAACCCAGCTTTTTCCACAGACAACAAAAGCAGAATCTTAAGGAGAGTTTGTACTTGGTGTGCCAGTGTGGTGAAACCCAAAGAATGGGGGATCAGAAGATAACTCTCCAAGGCAGTCACATAAAAATACCTTCTCTATCCTCCAACTTTTGCCATGATGGATTTTTCACAACTTTTCTGTTTCGCAGAGAAAATGCAATGCTTAGTGAAAATAGGTTTTTGAATGTGTCCATTCTGCCTTGTTTTTTTTCTATTATATAATAAAAATTCAATAATTTTCCATCATTTATGTCTAAGGGCTAGATTCTAGTCAGTGATGTGATCAGTACTATATAGACAACTCAGGATAATGTAAAAATTTGGTGAAAATCTGGTGTAGGCCAATAAATTCACATCACTGAAATTTTTATCACTTTATTTTAAAAGGATAAGAAGCGCTATCCTATATCTTCACGAAATTTAATGAGTCATACCTGAGTTAATGATCTACACATTAGCCAAGGTCTGAACACAAGATGCAACATCTGTTATCCCTTAAAGTAATTATATATTCAAACATGTGCTTAATGAGCTCATGGATCAGCCGCAGGCATAGACATATCCAAGGATAAATCCTATTGGGAAATAAAAAGTTGCAGGAAAGGATAAATGTGCAATTATACTATGTAAGAAAAATACTTAGATCAAGCTTCATGTAATTACAAGCCATAATAATGTGTATGTGAGCAGTTAGATTTATATTTGTTTTAGTTTTAATTAATTTATTATTGCTAATCAAAAAATTAATTTATACATGTCATAAACATACAAACAAATAAATAATTCTAAAAAAGGATCCTTGAATGTCACACCAGTCTCACAGACTTTACCAGACATAATTTTATTTAGGTTGGTGTATACATGTCCAAATCTTACTCTACGTATTTACACGGATGTATGTTTGAAGTTAGACAAATGACAGCAAATATCTTAAAGATCTTTCTGTGACTGTACATACAAATGTATCTCATTCTTTTTCATTGCCACATAATGTTTATAAAATGAATATGAGCTACCTTATTTAACAGTACCCTACTGTGGACATTTATTTGTTAGTTAGTCATGATATTAAATAACTTACGATGTGTACATTGTATTCTCTAAAATAATACTTAGATGTAGAAATGCCAAATAAAAGAATATACACAATACAGTTTGATAAACATTATAAAAGTTTTCTCCAGAAAAGGCTGCGTTAGTCCATGTCAGCACTATCAACCAGATACAGAAGTCTTTATCATCTTCCTTCCTTCCTCCTCCTACTTCCTCATCCTTGTTTCCAAACTTGTGGCAAAAAATAAACACTTTTTATTTCATTGCTGTTTAATTTGTATTGCTCTCATTATAAATGAAGTTTCATACATTTTCATATGTTTATAGCCATTGGCATTTCCTTCTCTGTGAATTACTTGCACATATTTCTTTGTGTTTTTTTTCTCTTATTAAGAAAAACTTTACATATTTTAAGTATTTACCTGCTAGAGTAGAAGAAATCTATACTATATTGTAATTTAACATACTTTTTATTTCCTGTTAGATGAGTGTGTAGTCAAATTAATCCATTTCTGTGTCTAATTTAAAATCACTCCTGCCCCAATATTTATTTTAAACTATTTCCTCTACTTTCTTGTTGGTAATGGTGCTTTTCATATTTTTATCTTTATCTGGAATTAGTATTTTGAACAGTTTTACATATGGATTTAATTTTTATTGTATTTTTCATTACCACTTAGCCCCCTTCTACCCCTCACATGCTCCTACAGCTTTCACCCTGCTCTCTATGAGTCTGCCTCTATTTTACTTGCTAGTTCAGTTTGTTCTTAAATTCCACGTATGAGTGGAATGTTCTATGTCACAAGGATTTCAGAATTAATTTGTCAAGTTTCATAGAAAGTTAATTGGAAATATGTCGAATTTATGATTAACTTACAAGTCTTCCTAAATATAAACACAGCATATTTCTGTTTCAAGTCCTCTTCCTGCCCCTCAGTACGTTTTATAGTTTACTTCACGTACATATTAAAATGTTATATTTTATAACTATCGGCAGTGTACAGAAATACATGATTGATAAATAGATAAATAACATTAATCAAGCTTGTTTCATTTTCATGAGTTTTAATATAAAATTCAAAGGCTAATTGCCAAACTACTTAGATTTTGATATCACTCCCCCCAAATTCAGCTGATTCTCTTTTTTTGCAGTTATTACTTATTTTCCACATCTTATTGTATTGCCTAGAACCTCTGTTATAACATTAAATAGTAGCAATCATAATAGTCATAGATCTCTTATTGTTAACTTTAATAAAAATGCTCATAGTATTTCAACATTAGGTTATATGTATACAAGAGATACATAAGTTTTTGTATACTTTGTATCATATGAATAAAATCAAACATGTAGTGGGGGGAGCTTTAGTCTCATAAACAATAATGTAAAATAATTAATTTTGGAAAGTTTCACAATCTTCAGTCACATCCTTTAAATGAACCCCAAGTCCTAATTAGCATGGTCTACCATTCCTTAACATCCCAAATTGTTTTCCCATTGCAGATAAATAAAAAACATTCCCATTGATTAAAATCACTAGAATTGACCTCATTTCCACCTATGTCTCAATTCAGTCATAACTTCACCTCTGTGCAGTGGTAAAGCAACCTGTTGTCAGCATTGCATGAAGTTCTCCAAGTCCCATGCCCAAACCCCTAAAAACCCTCTTCCACTATTGTAATAACTCTTTTCTAGAACTCTCCTGGTGCTGTCCAGATGGACTTGATGGCTTTCTTCCTGACTCTACAGAGCATCTTTTTCTAAATCTCACCATTCTAGGTAGCTAGCTTTGATGTGTATATGGCCTATTGTTTCTAAGTTATCCATCGGGGTGATTCATTGTGCACCCATATCTTATCACTTATTGAAAGCCTGGCACTATTGTAGAATATTTAGTGATAAGAGCATTAAAGATATTGCCTATTTTTATAATTACTTGTATTGTAATTGTTTATATTCTGAAAACCAGACCTGTTTCTGTAGCTAGAAAATTCTTCTTGCCAAAGGGGCATTCTTGAATTGGGTAGGAAAAGGCCTAACAAACATAGATCAGTATAGAAGGTGTTAATTTTTTAGCTACTTCATCTTCATTAGTGTGTCTGTCTTAGCCACAGTCTGAGGTGGAACACAAATTATTACGTACATGTCTCTCTATATTGAAGCCCTCTCTGTAAAGTAAATCACTTCCACATAATTAGACACTTAGTCATGTGCCCTCATCTCTTTCTCACTCACATTCTGACAGTTGCCAAGCCTGCCTAGGGCATCTCCATAGAAAGTCCATTTCTATAATCATGTTTGTCCCCACCTTGGGTATTATAATTCCCATCTAACAAGTCTCTCCTCCAATTTCTTATTTCTCCAATCCATCACATACACAGCTACGATCTCAATCTTAGAAATTTCAAGCATGACAATTTACTCCTCCCTCAGAACTTTAATGACTCTCCATTATCTGCAAAGAAGCCCAAACTTTTCACATGGACATTGAAAATCCTGGGTGACATTTTCCCTCTCTTAACCAAAAACTGATTTTCTGTAATCCAACTACATATAACAGTTCAACTGCCCTTAGCTTTGCTCACACTGTTGTATCTGTTGGAACAGCCTCCTCTCTTCTTTTTGTTCCAATAACAAATTCCAAGCTAAAGATATTTCTGTATTTTCCATCTCTCGTTAATTTTGTCTTTCATTGTATTTTATAGCCCATTTAAACATTATTTGGTGATTGAATTGTATTGCTGTGTTAAATTTATATGTAGCTGTGTTTCTTACCCTTCTCCCCTAAATTGTCAACTCCCATAGGAAGGCATTGTTTCCTATATCAGCATTGCATTGTGTAGGATGATTACAATGCCTAGAACAGAGGAGGATGTTTGCCAATTCCTCCTTCATTGAATTGTTTATGATGAGATCATGGGTCTCTCTTGAATTAGGGCAATTTCCATTTATAATATTTTGTGTTCATAGTCCAGAAGAGTGTGTGGGTCATTTTTAAGGCAATGAATAAAACAAGTCAGAATTGTCAACTTTTCTTCCAACTCTGCCTAGACTTCTCTCTCTCTCTCTCTCTCTCTCTCTCTCTCTCTCTCTCTCTCTCTCTCTCTCTCTCTCTCTCTTTTCCTGGAATATCTATATCCTCTTTCCCTTCTCTTTATGGAATGCCATAGCTTCTTTCATTACCATTCTAATTTTAATGTTTTGGACAAAAGAAAAAGAGCCTACTCATTTGGAGAACCAGTTACATTTCTTTTTAAATTTTAATAATACTCAGCCTGTGTTCCCATAACAAGATTCCCAGAACCTACAAGGAATCAAAGAGAGCAGCTTGCACCCATTTAAACGTTATTTTCAGTGATACTCAGAGATGCTGCATGGAGGATGGACACTGCCAGTCTATGACATGGCTCTGAACCTATTTATTCTAACAGTGCCACCATCCCAGAGAACATCACAGCCCCAAATGTGTGCCTTTAAATACCAACAAGAGGGAAATGGTTAAAAAGGATTTCTGAGTTCACTGCTTTTTTTCAAGTATTTATGAACAATAAGTTGGAAAGAAATTCACAGCATAAGTGCATTTAGAGAAGCTAAGAGCGGCAGAACACCAGATGATACATGCTGGAATGGGAGCAATCAAGGTTCTATTCAACCCTTTCCTCCTACCGCGTGCATCAGAATATTTTCCCCTTTGAAACTTCTCACACGGTTGCACAGGTGTATTGTGGATCACACTGATCCACGAAATAAAAAGCAAGAAAATTGTTCGTGTGTCAACAGTGTTTAGAAATTTCGGCAAATCCTTTAAGATGCAAAGATTTAAAATATTCCACTAAGAATTATTTTCTGCTGTTAAGACAACAATAATGGCCCTGACAGGTTCAATGGATTGGTGCGGGCCTGCAAACCCAAAGGTCACTGGTTCGATTCCCCAGTCAAGGCACATAACCAGGTTGCAAGTGAGGTCTCCAGCCAGTTCCTCAGCTGGAGGCAGGTAAAAGGCAACCACACATTGATGTTTTGCTCCCTTTCTTCCTCCTTCCCTGCCCTTCTTTCTGAAAATAATGAATAAAAAAATAAAAGATTGATTTAATCTCTTGATCTAACCATAAAGTATTTACTTACTGAGAAAAAAAAATTGTGCCTCCCTCTGAGCTGAGTACTGGGAAGGTATATGGCTGGGCCAGGAGTCAACAAACTTTCTATAAGAGGCTGGACAGTAAATAATATTCAGGCTTGGCAAGATATACAATCTCTGTTGCAACTACTCAATTTTGCCTTGCAGCCAGAAAGCAGCCATAGGCACTACATAAACAAATGGATATATCTGTATTCCAATAAAATGTTATTAAAAAAGTAAACAACCAGCCTGCAGTAATTGTTTGCCTTGGGTTGGACCATATGTTCTTTGACTACAGTGATCATTTCTTTCTTTGTAATTATCACATCTCCAATATTCAGATCAGTGTCTGTCTGGCGCATAGCAGATGTCGAATAAATACGAAGTCTGTCCCGAAAGTATTGAGCCAATGTCAATATAATTAAAAGTTTGCATGGCCCATACTTTTGGGACAAACCTCATTCTTGTAAATTCACAAATTAATTTTTAAAAACATATTTGTTGTCCTCAGAGGGCTTACCATCTAGCTTTTATGGAAGGAAAAAACCAGAAAACTGTGGAGTAAGAATGAGAAGTTCAAGGAGTGCAGATTCAAAGCTAGCTTCTTGACTCACTGGCAACTCTTTCTACTAACTCTAATGAGGGTTTATGTTTTAACTACTCATGTCCAGATCTCAAAGACTCTGTTTTTCCTAACTATTGAGATTGAGTTTAGGGTTAGAGTTAGGTTATAAAGCCACTATACTACATTTAATGGTTTTTTCCAAGTTGCTTTTGTGGTGCTCAGACCATGCCAGAAAACCACAAGATGCCCTTTGATGTTCACAGGATAAAAGAGACGGAGGTTAGCTAGACAACCAAGTCCCCACACATGCTTTTATTGACCTTGACCTGTGACTCTGCCACCATGTACTTCTCCCATGGCCTAGGGGATGAATCAGACCCCATTCCTACTATTAGCAAAGTTCTAGCTAAATTCCTAAGAGAGGGCTAAATAAGGGGGATGTAGCTATGTAATTTTCTCCCTAGCCAATACAGGTCTTCTCCTGTGCTGCATCTTGATTTGGGACAAAGTTGTGACTAATAAATCAGTTGCCATCCCAAAATAAACTAGATGAGACACTCAGAATAATTCATTGATAGTTCATTCACAAAGTTACAGATGGGACATAGATAGAAAAACCATGTAGAATGATGCAACACCCCAAGATCAATAAGAGAAGAGGGTCATCACCCCTAAACTCAAAGGAACAAAGGGAGGAAGAGTTACGTAAAATCTGAAAGAGTCATCTAGAACAGATCACCATGTGAGGAACAGTGGCCTTGTGAAGTGACGTGACTAGATGGAATTCCCCTTGTAGGGAGAGCAGAAAGTAACTAGTCCACTCTTATCCCTTCCTCCCAATTCCTGTGGAGGCTCCTAATTGGCTGAACTAAACTGTCAGCCAAAGACCAAGGAAACTTGTTGGTGTGGTCCACCCAGGTCACCCTCCAGGGACAGAGAGCAGGGAGGAGACAATGGGAAAGGGATCTGAGGCAACAAACAGAAGATGTCCAGCACAAATGGAGCCCGAAGGAACTGAAAGCTCATTACACTGAGGCTGTCCTCTGTGAGGTATATCAGAGTGGCATCAGATTGATCACCCACATACTCCCATTTTTCTCCTGAATGAGCTTTTCACCACTGTCTACAGGAAATGAATTGAGCAATTTTCTGTTCCCTGCAGTGTAAAGAGAATCTCTTGCCAACCGCTCTCATTTAGCAGATGGTAGGTGATACCACAAGGCCTCTTCGGCTTCTTCTAAGGCAGGTAGCCAGGAAGGGGGCACTGGAGTCGGGAGTCCTGGTTCTTAGTTCTGGCTCTGCTCCTAAGCGGCTGAGGGAAGTCACTTCTCCTAGAGTTCAGTCCCATCTTCCTAATCCAAAAATCAAGTCATTGGGTCTGAAAATCTGTGGTCAGGATTCTTAACGTTAGAGTTCTCTTGAAATTATTTAAAGCTTTAGAAAATGTGTGTTTGAGCACATGAGAATTATCCACCAGAATAATAACGGGTCCACCTTATCAAACACTACCAAGTCGGTACTATCTTCTCTTCTTTTTCTTTTATTCTCTCTCTAAAACATCCCATTGAACCCTTGCAACAACTTATAAAGCTCATGAATCGGTGTCTATTTTATCATTGAGTGACTTGCCCGCAGCACATGGTTTGGAAATGGCATGACCAGGATGCTCGCCATTCTCTGTAACCTCGAAGCTCATTCCCCACCTACCCTCCATGTTACCTCAACCCCTAAGTCAGGCAGCCAGCAAGCCAGGCTTATTTTCTCTGTGTTGGCGGACTCATAGCAACAGCCAATGTTGGCAACCTATTTTAACCTGGATCACTGATGTGAAATGCTCTGTGTGGCCTTGCGAGGCCTCTAGGCTCACTTTGTTTTGCCAGAGGCCCTCTCTGCACCAATCCCTGTGACCCCTTCCTTGTTGCCTGGCTGCCTCAGAGCTGCCCTGCCGTGGCCAGAAGCCCCAGCCTGGTACCCAGGGCATGAGAGAGTCTGAAGCTCCCTGTCAGGCACAGGGATGGAAAGTGTGCTTGGCCTTGCTCTTCTTGACCTGGAGAAACATGACCTTTTGAGTAGCCCAATGATGAGGCATCAGTTAATGAAATATGTGGACCTGCTCCTTATTTGGCCTGCCAGCCTATGCTGACAGGGCAGCAAGGACTATGTTTTCCTTTGGCTGGTTTGCTGATTTCCACAGCTCCCTACTGATGATAGTGACTTTCAGCTACCTGGGGACTTTATTAAATAGCACTTGGCTATTTAAATTGCTTTTATGGCTGGGATTTTACAGAGGAGGAAACCAAGATAGGAGATGAAGTACCCTTTTTCAAGGGCACAGAGCTAGTCCGTGGCAGAGTGGGGAAATGGAAGGAAACAAGGCTGGACCCAGCACTGACTGTATAGTTTCCAACACAAGATAGACATTCTATGCACATTCCCTTAGATTCCTAACTCATTTCTGAGATGAACACTGTTTCCTCCACAGATGGCTGTTGTGTGTGTTATGAGAACACATTGTCTTGACCTTGAGGAAGGGTACAGTCTGAAGTTCGTTCATAACATCACACTGATTTTGTTCCACACATTTGAAGACCTTATCCTCTCTCAGCTACTAATAATTTGCTATGGGACATGGAATCAGCCTTTGGCTCTCAGGCCTTCCGTTTGCTCTTCCAAAATGGCAGAGCGCTTGCTGGTGAACTCGCAGCATTTTTTCTGCTTTTTTTCCTACACTTGATTTTTCTCTGAAGCAATGTTTCTTGTTTGTTTTCTCCCATTCCACATTCTCCTCTTCTCCAGCTTTGTCTTTTATTGCTTGAAGACTGCTTTTGAATAGTGAGTTGTTGTTTTTTTTTTAAATAACTTTGTAATGGTTGTGGGCTCTTTCACAGAGGGTCTATTTAGTCAGTTCTTGATGTTTGACCTCTTTACAAAAATCAGGTGAAGCAACTGGTCAAACTGTAAAAGCCTGGCTGGAGGAAAGCCAGCATAACCTTCCTCCAAGGCTGTCTGCCTCTGGGCCCTGGACCTTTTTCCCAAGAAATCCCTTAAACTGCTACAGTAAAGGTCTCCTTTTTCAGTGGGTTACTTTGTAAAAGGATTGTTTATTTCCTGCTGATTCAGAAAAACTGTTTTATCCTCAAAGCTCAGCCCAAAAACCTCCTTAGTTTGGAGAAATTACAAAATACATCAAGGTAGCCTAGGTTGTGAGGACCCCACACCAAGCAGGTGGTCAGGATGGTGGAAGAGCTAAGGGCAGTGAGAATAAGGTGTTTGTAAAAAACTGGTAAACTATCGGGTGACTTCAATTTAGTTCCAGTCCCTGTTGTAAGCAGACTAGGTATTTGTTAATCAGCTCTATTCAGAAGCTAAAATGTCCCACTTATAAGGCCCAATGGAAAGAGTAACTAAAAGTGATCTAATCTAGAATTTTGCACTGAGCTAGTGAGCTGGGTACCCCCTGAAAGTAGGATTTGGGTGATCTTAGAAAACACAAGCAGAGAAGTAAGAAAGGAAATAAGATGGGAGGGCAGGGGAGGGCAGGGGAGGAGAGGGGAGGAGAGGAAGGGGAAAGGGGAAGGCAAATAGGGAAAACAATGAGTCTGAGGTCAGACATGAATTGGTATCTTGGGGAGGAAGTCTCTGAGTGACTTGAATGACTTTGATCAAGTCATTCAATTTCTCTGAAACTTAGTTTTCTTATCTATGAAATGGGCTTGAGACTCCATCCCAAGGGAGTACAAGGAAGGAGTAAAATGAGAATGTGTGTTTTGGTAGCTGGCCCATAGAAGCTGCGTGGAAGTGCGTTCTCTTCATCCTTCAGTGACTCAGCCTTCCCTCATGGAAACATTTGTCTTATCCTTGGTGGTGCTCAGGGAGCACCCCATGGCTTGCCCTTATTCTCTTCTCTTTGGGATTTTTGATGCAAGAGTTTGTGCAGCTCTTAGTGCCCAGCAAGGCAATGAGCTCCTCGAGCCAGTAAGTTTGGCCTTTTGCTTTGATTACTTTGTATTCTCCAGAACATTGGTTTAGTGCTGGCACCCTGTTAGCACTTGGAAATGATTGCTAATGCTTCTTTGGTTAATAATAATACCCAACAAGAAAACTTTCAAATATAAAGAAATGTACAGACAGTCTGATTCTGGTAGATCTGGAAGGCATTTTCTATATTGACGTTTCCATGCTAATTGTCAATCTACTTGTTTGAGGCCAATGGTCAACAGTAAGGATCACTATCACCAAGCTGGATTCTTATCATAAATGTCAGCCAGTCTTCACAATCAACTTAAGGAGTGTCATGGACTCTCCTTGAGCTGGCAGCTTCATCAGCAGAGACACTGCAATAATATTGAGAGCAGCAACGTTTATTAGACTCACTATAGTAAGCAATTTGTAAATATTGTCTTATTTAATGCATCTTTGAATGTAAGTTGCAGGCAGTATTTTTATAGTTGAGAAAACATAGAGAGAGTACGTAATTAGCTCGAAGTTATATAGCTACAACAGGGTAGTGTTTTGCGGGCTTTGTTGATATTGAGCTTTTGTAACTTTTTCATTTCCATTCCTCTGTAGCTCTTCCACCTCCTCCCTTCTTGGTGGGAGATGGATTCAATCCTACAGGTGGAAGTGAGAGCTTGCAGAGCTGGTAGATATCCAATCTTCTGAGGATAACTTCGAAATATTTACTCAGAACCCCTGGGTCAGCTACTATCTGTTATCATACATATTTTCTCATTTATTGGTTTAGTTTCTTTTTCTCCTTATTAAATATAAGCCCTGCCTAGATGTCTATTTTGTTCACTGCTATGTCTCACTATGTAGAAAGTTCCTGCCACATAGTAGGTGCTCCATAAATGTTTATTAAAGAATGAACCCATTGTTTGTTGATTTCATAGTTTAATACCAAAGGAGCCATCTTGTTTCTAAGCTATTTGGAAGTCCCTCACTCTTTCCTGCTACCTCCCTGCAAAGTCACATCATGACCATGTTTTACTTTCACAAGATTATTGTGTATCACTGGTGACACATATGTAAAACCATAAAGCACTTGAGATGTGTGATCCTCATAAAAGAAGGGTCCTTTTATGTCCCAGGCTGTATGGAGCTGTGATCTGAGAATCCAGTCCTACTGATAGA
Organism: Noctilio leporinus; assembly: GCA_004026585.1. Classification (NCBI taxonomy): domain Eukaryota; kingdom Metazoa; phylum Chordata; class Mammalia; order Chiroptera; family Noctilionidae; genus Noctilio; species Noctilio leporinus. Next base: position 191,784 of record PVIW01001985.1, on the reverse strand, counting down.
ATATATCAAAGGAATCTCAATGTTTACCTGTGTCCTTTGAAGAAGATTAAATTTTATCCCATTCATAATCTATAGCAATGTTTCTGACAAGCATCTTTTCTCTCCTTAATTCTTTTCCAAATGCTGTTGCTCTGGAACCCCAGCCTTTTTTTAATGCCCAGTTCATCTGGCTTTTTCTCTTCTTCCTGTATCATCACTTCCAGGTCTGTACTATGTGGACTCACTGAGCCCACTTGCCTTAGTCCTCTGAGTTTTCTTCCAACTTCTCTAGTACATTTTCACTTATGAGCTATGTAGCCTTGGGCAAGTAACAGAGGCTATTTACTCCTCCACTTCCTTTTATATAAGGTAGGCATTTAGTCCTGTGAGAAAGTTACTATGAGGATTAATGGGTTCATACTTGTAAAATGCTTAGAACAGCATCTGATACAGAGTAAGTATTCAATAAGCTTAGTTGCTATTGTGATTAGTAGTAGTAATAATAGTAGTAACTGCAGCAGTAAAAATAGCATCTAACTCCTAATTGTACATTGCTGAGTATCTGAGAATCAACTGACTAAAATAGAAACTCTAGAGCCAACAAAGGTAAAGGACTAATATTAGTGGGGCAAGATCAAATCTTTCTCTTTTTGTTTCATATATGTATGGGAGAGTGGCTTACTGAGAAAGGTGGAAACCTCATTACAAAATACTGTACCTGACAAACAGATACTAAGTGGCATAAACAGATATTAGAAGAATTCTCTTCTCTTTGTACTATAGCACATGGTCCGTAATTTTCAATTATATCTACTCTTTAGGGTGATCTTTTTGGACTACCCATCTTTAAATATCTTACATCTTCCTCTAACTGTCTTGAGATTCTGCTTGTACTGTCTGACCTTTTCTTTTGAGTTTCTTCTTCCATTTTTATAGCTTTCCTGCTGATCACAGTGTTAAGTCTCTCAGAGACTCTGCTGAAGGTCTCCTCCTGGCAATTTTCTTGCCACGTGATATCAAAAACATCTTTGTAAACCCGCTGTGGCATTGGGGAAAGGCAGGCTGAGGCCAATCCAATCTGTTTTTTATTCACTTGTGTTCCACATTCCAGCAATGACAGGGCACTAGCTAACCACATGGAGATAAATGTTAAAATCAGGGCAGCTGCCCATACCCATGGCCCTCCAGCCACATCTGTGAAGCCCACCAGAGAAATAGTGCAATTGCTGTGTGCACAAGGGAGGCAGAGCTAAGAGACCCAATTTAGCCTGAGCCCAGAATGGGGACTAAATGAATCCTAATTTGGAAAGGATGATAATGGAATCTGTCTGGGCTCTATTTTCAATATATAAATTGAAAGCAATCTAAAGAATTGAATATTTCGGGCTTAAAAGTTACACTCAAGAGGGAAGCTAGTATCCCTGTGCTATGAGCCTTGAATATTCTTCTACTCTATTTATAGGGGGTATTTTTTCCAATCACATTTTTCTCATAACAAGAATGCAATCTGATTTAGAAAGGAGGAGTCCTGATTTCAGAAAACCCAAACTTACAAATTGGATAAAATCAGAAAGCGTTGTTTTGCTTCTTCATTTTATTGTAAAATTTTTTTTTAAAAAGAGCTTTTCAAGTTGCAAACTCTCCTGGGTGCCTTGCCTATCTGTTTCGATGCATTAACTCCCTGCTCCAAGTCTTATAGGAATAAGAGTGAAAAGAGGGAAAGGAGAGAAAAACTGAAATCAAAGGCAGTAGAAATCACTGCCAATAGAAGCTCAAGGTGAAATAAAGATGAAAATGTGTCTGAGTTTTAGCAGCACACTGAGCTGGAGGTTAGGGGCTCAACACCTTCATTAATCCAGCAAGGAGAGACACAGCCTTAAGGCTTGTTGTCCCTGATGATCTGATGACCTTTCAGAGACATATTTTCTTGAGTTCTGGGAGGCAAGTGAGAGCAGATGAAGTGGATGAAGGCAGAGAACTAGATCTTAGTGAAATGGCCCAAAGACAATCAAGCAGATCCACATCCTGAGTCCTCAGCATGAAGTGCCCTCTGTTGATACCTTCCCAAGTATTCCCTTATCCTTTTACCCCGTTGTTCTGCCCCAGAGGCAGGGGAGTGAGATGAAGAAGAGGTCTGGTTCTGTAGAGAGTCAACCTGAATCTGAATCCTGGATTGCAGTTATGTCCCCTTGGGCAAGTCATCCACAACCTCTGATTGCCCAGGGGTGACACCTCAGAGGAAGGCTCTGCTCAATTCCTAGAGTCAAGGTTTTAGAGTTTGATCAGTCACTTTATTACCAAGCAAAAGGGGGCTCGTTCACATAGCACCTTGGTGTAAGGCCCAACAAGTAGTGTTGAGCAAAACAGGTCTTAATTTACAATATTCCAGGGGGGTGGGGGTTGCAAGGAACACTCCTGCTCAGAGCTCTGTTCCCACACAAGACCCAGCACTTCCCTTGCTCCCCACAAGGCTATAAGCTAAAACCAAGCCTGAGAGTTGTCCAGCCCTTATCTGCCAGCTCTCTACTTCAAGATCTGGGGTACGTTGTCACCAGCCTTTGTATAATGGTCCAGAAAAGCATGTGCCATGTTACACTGGTTCAAGGTGAAGTCCAGGAAAGGCAGAAGTCCTCTTCATATGTCCCAAGTTCCAGGAGCCCAAGTACTGCAAGTCCTGACTTGCAGGTCTGCAAGTCAGAGTGCTTGGTGGCTTCAGACTCACCTGGGGAAGGCATGACCCATGCAGCAGCGTGCCTGCTTTCTTGCTAGCCCATGTTGCAGCCTGCATGGCTAGTTCTCACATGGCTGCTACAACCTGCTGTACCAACATGCTCCAGCCCTTCTTCATTCTTTCACAGCAGTATGGCCCCTGCCTTTCGGCTGACTCCTTTCCTTCTGGCTTGCCCCTCCAGGAAAATCTGGGCTCTTTGTCATTGATTTGCAAAGTATTTTACTGGCCCTAGCTACCATAGATATGCAAAGCACCTTAAAATCAGTGTTATCTCCAGCCCTGGCTGGTGTGGCTCAGTGGATTGAGCACTGGTCTGCAAGCCCAAGGGTCTGCACATACTTGGGTTGCAGGCCAGGTCTCCAGCCAGGGCCCCAGCTGGAAGCATGTGAAAGGCAATGCTTCTCTCCCTTTCTTCCTCCCTCCCTTCCTCTCTCTCTAAACATAATAAAAAATCTTTTTAAAAAAATGAATAAACTTTTTTTTTAAAGTAGTGTTATCTTCTTTCCCTCATCCCCAAAAACCAAGGGCTATGGAGAATTTAGAGATGGCTTCTCTGTTACAAGTTCACTTGGTTTTTGTAAAGAGGTGAAGCAAGAAATGACTGAAGAGATCATCTATGGAAGAGCACTCAACTATTAAAAAGTTAATTTTTTAAAAAGAACTCACAATTCAACAGCAGTCTCCAGGCAGTAAAAGACAAAGCTGGAGAAGAGGAGAACGTGGAATGGGGGAAAACAGCAACTAAAAAGCATTGGTTCATAGAAGTCGAGTATAAGGAAAAAGAAAGTGCTGCGAGTTCACCAGGGAGGGCTCTGCATTTTGGAAGAGCAAAAGGAAACCCTAAGAGCCAAAGGTTGATTCCGTGTCCCACAGCTAATTAGAAGCTGAGAGATGACAAGGACACAGGGGGTTCCAGCTCCTGTGTCACTCATGCACCTCCCTTCCTCCCACCCTTCCTCTCCACCCTCCTCCCTGCTCAGTGTGCCCTTGTCAGTGCACAATGATGAACTGCCAGTGGAACCATAGCATCTAACCCCCGACCCCTGCCTTGTCCAACAAAGCTCACACTCAGCTGCCTAGGTCATGGCTTCCTTGGAAAAAGCCAGCTTAGTGCAGTGTTGTTACATCACACACCACCATCTGTGTCCTCACTGGAAGCAGCAACATCCATCCCCTGGTGGGACAAACTTAGACTATAAGGAAAATGTGGTATGGCCCAATTCCCAGTGATGGTGTCTTAGTCAAGAAGCAACAGTTCTGGAGAACAGAACACTGAGGCCTAAACAGAGCCTCTCCCCAGAAACTACATGGCTGAAGAGTCTACCAGTACCCTCCCTGCTCATGTTGGGACCCAAGTGAACAACAGAACTATCCCTGTCTGCCTGCAGCCTCCTCTACCAGGCCCCTCCCTGGGGGTCCTGAGACCCTGTGTCAGAATTCCTGTATTGATCCAAAGAAATACAAACACAAATTGGAAGAGATATGTGCACCCATATGTTCATTGCAGCATTATTCACAATAGCCAAGATATGGAAGCAACCCAAGTGCTCATCAATAGCCAACTAAATAAAAAAGTTGTGGAGATATATATATATATATATACATATATATTATATATATATATATACATATATATAAAATGGAATATTATTCAGCCATAAAAATAAAACATCTGGGGGGAGGAAGAGGCAAGGAAGGGGAGCAGTTTAGATAAGAACCTAGTATAAAGGAACCATGGGCATGGACAACAGGTGGGATTGACTTTGGGGGGAATGGGTGGGTGAGGAGGGGGACAGAGGGGAGCAAAAAGGGGATAGATGTAACACAACAACAATAAAATTTAAAAATAAATAAATAAATAAATAAAACATCTTACCATCTGTGACAACATAGATGGACCTAGAGGGTATTATGCTAAGTGAAATAAGTTAAGCAGAAAAAGATGAATACCATATAATTTCACTTATATGTGGAATTTTAAAAGCTAAATAAACAAACAAAACAGAAACAGAGTTATAGAGACCCAGAGAACAAACTAAGAGTTGCCAAAAGGAAGGGGGTTGGAGGCTGGTGAAAAAGTTGAAGGAATTAAGAATCATATTGGTAAGTCCAGCAGAAGAAATATAGTGAATAATACTGTAATAACTTGTAACTTGCCAGGTAGGTACTAGACTTATAGATGGGTTCACTTGGTAGGTTATGTAAATGTCTAAACACTATTCTGCACACCTGAAACTAATATAATACTGAATGTCAACTATAGTTGAAAAATATTTAATTTCAAAATAAGAATTAAGCTGAAGGAGGGTTGATAGCCTGAATAGGCAGAACCCCAAGGCCCTCTGCCAACCCACTGAATTAGAATCTGTTGGGTTGGGACACAGGCCTGCTCACTTTAAAAAATGCCACAGAGGTAAGGCTATGGCAAGTTTAAAATCACAAATTTAAATGAAAACTGCAATGCAATTCTCAGCAACCCAAAAACTAAGTGACTCCTTTACATCAGCCTTGTAGGAAATCTCAGACCTTCAACCTTTCCCTGATGCTATCACTGAACGGGAAGCCCCAGAATGAAGCTGTGAACCCGAACTCCAACCCAAAGGGGACATTTTCCCCTGGATGTGTTGGCAACAGGCTTGGAAAACAATTTATGCTGCAGCTGGCACAGCCTGCACCAGCATCCTAGCTCTCCACAGATTAGAAGGATCTTAGTAAACTCAGGCAAGGAGACTCCCATAACGAAGGGTCTCATCTGGCTTGAGTCTACTCCCCTAATGTGGGCCTTGACATGGCTGATGGGAATCCCAGAATACATCTATAACAGAGAAACAAGCCCCTGGCTTGCTGCATTTCTCATAAGGGCAAAGGTTTTGCACCAGCTGCTTCTGTTGGAGACACAGGTTTAGGTTGGGTGTGATGATGATGGTGAGGAAGGAAGAGAAAGCCACTGACATAGCAGACTCAGGGAAACCCCACTCCATCTCCAGCAATAGCCTAGTTCTTACCTCCTATTTTCTCCCCTTTCTGCCTTTTCTTCCACTCTCTCTGTTTGTGTCTCCCATCCTCTCCCATGGTCTCTGAACTTTTCTCTTCTGATCTTTTTTTCTTTTTCTTTCTTCTTGTCTTCCCCCCGCCCCCCATATTCTCCCTTCCCTACCCCCTCCTGTTGTCCTCTCTTTGCAACAAACCTTTATAGGGGTCCAGTCTGTGACCAGCCCTGTGGATAGCACTGAAAAAAGAACAACACACCATCAGTGTCCTCTAGGAGCTCCCAACTTACCAGGAAGATCCAAAAAATAGGAAATTGCAATTCAGTTCCAAAAGTGCTTAGGTGGCAACACCTAAATAAGCACCTAATCCAGGCTACAGCTCAAGAAAAGGAGTCTAAGCTGATACCTAAAAGGTGAATGTGCAGAAGACCAGCAAAGGGCTAGTGGAGGGGTAGAGAGAGAGTGTTCCAAATCCAAGAGGAAACAGCCCTGACTGATGTGGCTCAATGGGTTAAGCATCATTCCTCAAACAGAAAGGTCACTAGTTGGATTCCCAGTCTGGGTACATATCTGGGTTGCAGGCCAGTTCCCCAATTGGGAACGTGTAAAAGGAAACCATCTGATGCTTCTTTCTCATATCAATGTTTCTCTTTCTCCCTCACTTCTCCTCTCTTTAAAAAACAAATAACTAAAATCATTGAGGGGGAGTGGCACCTCTGAGGCATTGTGCAGGTCCAGGGCTGCCATGCATAGTTATATAAGTTGTGTCCTGCCCAAGGGCACTGCATCAAGAAGCAAGGGCCAAGAGTTACCCTGGGGCATGGACCTTGGTTTGGCATAGTGAGTCTCTTTGGTTTGGCCCCTACGTTGACAGGAATGTCATACCAGTTGTTTCTACTATTACTCATCTTGATGGTTCACTGACTAAAGATTGGACCAGGAACAATAACGCAGGAGCTTAAGTAGAAGCGTCTTTCTCTTTTTCTTTTTTCAGGGATGTTGCATGGTATTCTCAGGCTCTGCCCAATCTGAGACTTACAATAGCTAACCAATTCTTGGGTATCTTGCCCAGCAGTTTACCCTCTGAGTCCACTGAGAACCCCTGCTTTTAGATAAGCTACTCCTCCCTGAAGTCATCTGTGCTCTTTGGTTGGACTACATGGAAACATTTTGTTTCCCAATATTTCCAGCCAACATTTATCTAGTGATGGTTCATTACCATTTAGAGAACAACCTTTACAATGTGTATTGCAAATCACCACTTATTTTCTCATCTTTTGGAAAGAGGAGGTATTTTGATATATTGAATTTATTTCTCTCACCTTTAGCTTCAAGTCCAATCTAGAGGCACCTTAAACAGATTCATTTAGGAGACAATCGTATACTTCCCTAGTAATTAAAACTTATTTAACTGGGTAGGGAGTTGATTTTCAGCTGCCGCAGTGATAGCCCCAAGATGTTGGCAACATCTTCCTTCACCTTCAGAACTAAAATCACAAGCAAAACTTTGCCTCTTACTGTCTTTTGTCTCTACAATTGAATCCCAAAATAGACTTCCTTTTGATTGAAATAGTATGGGAACAACCTTGCCCATCAGAGTTTTTTGAAGGAAGGTTTACTTGGAAGTAAATGCAGGCTTCTAAAATATTTAGGAAAATTAATATGTACTCTTCTCATTGGGGAAGATGTGGCCCTAGAGTCCTAAAGGCATGACTAAATCCTGGAGACACAGAGACTAAGAGATCCAGAGGGCTGTCCTGCTCAACCTTTCCTTCTAGAAATGAGAGAATGAGCTCAACAAAATCAAATGACTTTTCCAAGTCACATAGCAAATCAGTGGCAGTATTAAGATAAATTGCCAAGACAACCTAAGAACTTTCTGCAGCACCATGATGTTCCTGATTTATGGTCTCTTATTTCATTAATTCATAAAGGTTTGGTTCTGGATGGGTCCAAAGATATGTTCCCACCTACAAAGAACTTGTGATTCTTCTAATTATCCTAAAAGAATAGCATTACTACTTCTGAGCTAGTCCACTGACCTAAGGAAAACCTTTTAGGCTATATTTAACATAATACCTTTTTGTATACAACGAAATAAGCTTAAATCACAATTGCATTTTCCTGGGCATTATTGGGAAACAGTGGCTTTAAGAAGTCAGAAGCTGATAAAGAAGGGAGGTGCTTATTATTTTTTATCCATAAAAAATCAGAAATAGGAGGAGGAAGAAGAAGAGGAGGAGGAGGTGGTGGTGGTGGTGGTGGTAGTGGTGGTGGTGATGTGTATATGTGTGTGTGTGTGATTTCAAGCAGAAATGGTACATATCTAACACACGCTTGGGTTTTAAAATTAGGCATATTGGGCTCATATATTGGCTGTATTATCTATTGATTGTGTGACTTTGGCCAAAGGAGGTGACCTTTCCCAGCATTATTTTTCTATATCTGAAGTAGGAATACTAACCTAACAACTCAACCGGTGATATGGAGCCTTGGTGTGAAGACTGAGAAAGGCAGAGAATAGATGAAGGAGGGGTCAGTTTCTGTTTTAGGAAGCACTTATTAGAGAGAGTGGAGAAGAGATCTTTATACTTCCTCTTCTCTCATATTCTTTAAATTCTTTAGGATTAAAATGTTTGCAATTGTGAAACAGAAGGGAGAAGACAGGAAGGAGACTTTCTTGAAGATAAAAATTGGCTGCAAATTTGGAAGCAAGCTTGTTGATGGAATGTGGCTATGTTTTCAAAAATAATTAGCAGGAAAGCTAGGACGGAGGAAATTAAGTGCTATTGCTACCACTGCCTTGCAAATGTCAACCTTGAGGCTCATGAACAACAGTAAGGCTTCAGTTTCTCAGTGGGGACAGGGGAGGCCTCTGTTGGCAAACTGCTTGCTGCTCTGGGAGACTGAGAACTTGATTTTGTTCATCATAACAGTATCTCCCTAAGATGGAAATGAGTATTTATTAAGCCCCTATCATGTGCTCGGGCTGAACCAGCTAGTTTTACATGTACAAATTTAAATATCTCATCAATCTTATAAATTAGGTATAATTAACTCTATTTTACCGATGAGGGAATTGAGAGCTGAGAACATATTTTGCCCAAGGACACGCATTTGGAAATTGATGGTCATTTAGAATCCAATCCAGCCAAAGTCCAATACTTCAGCTCTTTCCTCCCTACGAGATGACCTTCTATGAAGTGTACAGCAGATGTGACAGGAGGTAAACTTAGGACATTAGGGACCAGTCTTATTTTATTGGTGATCATTCCATTTGTCCTAAGTTTTATATATATATATATATATATATATATATATATATATATATATATATTTAAGATTTTATTTCATTATTTTTAGAAAGAGGGGAAGGGAGAGAGGCAGAGAGGGAGAGAGACATCAATGTATGGTTGCCTCTTACCTGCCTTCAGCCACAGACCTGACTAGAGACCTGGTTTGCAGCCTGGTTATGTGCCCTGGCTGGGGAATCAAACCTGTGACCTTTGGGTTCACAGGCCGGCACCTTATCCACTGTGCTACCCAGCCAGGGCTGTCCTAAGTTTTAGAATTGCCATTTAGTGGCTATGTGACTTTGGCAAGTTACTTAACGTGCATGATTTCCACCTCAATTTCAACATCTCTAAACATTTTGTGATTTAGAAAACACTTTTATCCTATAGGGATACTGAGAAGCTTAAAGTCTATATGCTACCTATCCTCAGAATCTAGCTTCACTGGGTGAAAATAAGTGAAGATACATATAGAAGTGTGTGTGTGTAGGGTGGGTGGGGTGTATGTAGTAGTAGTAATAGTAGTAGTTATAGGTGGCATAAAACTCAAGTTCTATATGAATTTTCCCTTCTTCAGAGTCACCTGAGTCTTTTTCATTAACCTGAAATTTAGCCATCTTTTCATGTTTCTCAACCTTCTGTGTCGAAATTTTCTAGAGTCAGCTCACTACAGGAGACCAGGAGAACTGAATAAATGGCTGAGACTCTGGTAACCTACAAAAATCCAGGATCTGATGAACAGTCAGGAACTGAAAACCAGACACAACCTTGAGTCCAGTCCCTGAGGAAACCAGAAGGAAGCACAGTAGCTGGTAAACTTCTTTGAGTTCTAGAGGGGATGCACTTCATACATACCTAGGTGCATTGTTTCTTCTGGATCCTGGATGACAAGGAAAGATACAGGTTTTGAGAAGAGCCAGAGCTAGAAAGTGGTCTGCAGGGTTTGCAGGTTCTGATACAAGCATTCCTGTTAGCTGAGCAACATGACCCCCACAGGTCCTGTGGAATCAGATTTGTCAGTGGGTGGAAAGAGGCTGCATGGAGTTTATGAAAATCACCAATGGATGAAGCACAATGCAGGCCCCTGAAGTTTGAGAGCAAGGCCATGATACCTGCAACAAGGCTAACAGATATTAGAAGAAACTTTTCCTCTCATGTTACTAGGTCTGGATACAGATGAAATGCTCGCCCATGAAGCATCAAGTGACCATGTGCCATAACTGTCCACGCTGTATTAGATTCTGCTAAACCCACAAGTCACAGATGTTGCAGCAGTCCATCCTCAAAATAGAAAAGGTACATCTGGGATCAAGTTGGACAAAGCAGACCAAGGGGCATAAATGAGATACACAGGCAGGTAGTCCAGAGCCACCCATTACCCATCAGAGTTGGATGAGTGGTCTGCACATATGACCATAGAGAGGGACATACAACCAGCTAAATGAGGAAGAAGGCACCCACACTTGATTTATAGACAGGTCAGTTTGGGGTATGGGCTACAATACAGAAATGGCCCTGAAAGACAGTGGAAAGTGACAATCTTCTCATTGGGTAGATCTACTTTATGGGAAGTATAAGTGGCGAAGGTGAAAATAAATTCCTTGGATGGCTACTTAGAAGTATAGAACAACAACAACAAAAAAAAAATCTGGAAAGTCAATGATAGGATGTCTATCATAAACATTATGAATGGACATATCATTGTGACCCCTTAAAATCTCCATCTCACATTAAAGCCAACCAGAAAGTGTACACCATAAAAGAGTCCCTGAACAACCAAGTAGATGGGATGACTCGGCGGTGGATGTCAGCCAGCTTTCTACTTCAGCCATCCCAGAACTTGGCTCATGGACACATGAACAGAGTGGCTATGGGAACAGAGACAGAGGCTACAAATGGGCCCAAAGTTATGGTCTGCCACTGACATACCCCTTGTCATTCACTCTCATGGCACTTCCTATTTCTCCTGAGCTGTATGTGCTACAACTATAACTACACTTCATCCTTTTCCCACAAGGTGACTGAGAGGGAAAGACCTCTCTCTAGATTGGACATGTCACAGTTTTCCATTGTGTAACTGAGAGAACCTTTACAAAGACACGTGTGGTCCCTTTCTTATTCCAGCAGTCCCCAAAGGTTTCAATCTGGAAGGAGGAAAGAATAATAAGAATAATAATAATAGCCCTGAAGCTTACTGGTACTGAAGAAGTTACATTTTTTTTCCTTTTATGGCTTGAGAATGTACTGTCCTTGAGAACTAATAATATCCCCAGAGATGTAAATATGTACATGGTTAACAAGTATTAAGTTAAAGAAAAATATCTATTTGCAAAGCATTCTGTCAGGAAAACCAGGCAGGAAGGTAGACCACCCAGCAACCCAGGTCGGTGGGATCTGGAGCCCCAAATTCCCATTCCCATGCTGGAATGTCAGTAGGTATCTCCACTGTGTCACTACATTTCTAGGAAACCAGTCCTGATCCAAGGACTCACACTTGGGCAACTGCCCGATGATACCGAGAGAGCGGGGACTGAGTGGCTGATCACCTCACAGGGAGAAGAGTGAGATCCTCAGGGGTGGTGGAAGAAGAAATGAGTCATGGGCGGAGAACAAAATCAAGATGGGAGCCCCTTTAGGATGGGGTTGCCTTGAAAGCCCCTTTTCCATTGGGTTTTGGAAAAGTTGTATTCAGCACATTGCTTTATATTTTCTTTCCTGTATTCTCCTTGCCCTTTCTAAAAGGACACCTTTTATCGAAAACATAATATACATGTATACTTAGGTATACAGAACGTGACTACCTAAGTATACATTACAATGAATTTTATTTTATTACTATATGATACATGCACACACATACACTGTATATATATAGACAAGATGTGTGTGTGCATGAACAAGGACAATTTCATTGTACTAGTCAGTGAGGGCAATAGACACCATTGAGTGAGCATGTGCACTGTATGTCTGTCGCATTTGAAATGACTGAGCGAGTAGAGCAATGAATCTGCATCAGATTTTGTGTTAAGCTTGAACTTCCTCCATGGAAACTATTCATATGATTCAGAAGGCCACGGCTATGGGCAACTGGTGACTGAAAGCTTCATCATGACAACACACCCACTCACACATCAAGTCTTATGCAGAGATTTTTAGGTGGAACTTCAAATCATCCAGCCTCCCTACGGCCCAGATTTGGTGCCCCGTAACTTCAGGTTTTTCCCAAAACAAAAATCACCTTTGAAAGGGAAGAGATTTCAGACCATCAATGAGAGTCAGGAAAATACACCTGGGCAGCTTAGCACCGTTACAATTGTGTAAGGTCCCAAGATGCCTACTTTGAAGGGGACCGAGGCATGATTATCCTATGTACAATGTTTTTTGTATCTTGAGTCTTCATTAAGTGTCTTTACTTTTCATATTACCTGGCTAGATGCCATCTGGATACTATGTAGATATATACATGCACACATACATAATATATGTCTATATACATAACATGTATCTACATACACTATATATTACATCATACACACACACAAACACAGAGACTACTGACCTCTGAAGAAATGGAAAAAGCAGATGCTTCAAATACATAATTAATTAACAGAGTATGTAGTTCTTTCTTGATATTTGTCTGGTGTGGCAAAAGTATCATTTCCCTGAGGATCAGGACAAACTTGCTTTTCCAACTATCATCTGATTAATTAGCTTAATGCTTAGCATGTAGTATGCATTCAGTAAATTTTAGCTATCTTGTGGGGGAGGGGGAAGGAAAGAAGAGAAGAGGCAACTTTAAGAGAAAGTGTCCCTTAGAGGTGCAGCGACATGAAAACAAAACGTAATTATCAGAGCTTGAGCCTGAGAGACTGCCCTGGGGGAAGAATCAAGCACTTCTAAAATGCAGCAGTTTGTTCGTTTTCATTCTCCCCCTTTCATATCCTCTGTGTCAGTGGGAAGGGATATGTAAATCTTCTCATATTAGAAACTCCTGGCCTCACCAGATTCCATGTGGGATTGAGTGGTTTGTTAAAAGGAAAACTCAAGAGGGACCAAGGCAATGGCTGATTTGAAGTCACTGTACTATTCAAATTAAAGCTATAAATCAGCTATGCAAATGAACCTGTGCCCAGGGCAGAATTGAAGTCAAACAGCCTGCAGAAGAAAACATAATAAACCCTGTCTCTCCTTCTATTACCTTGTGAGTAACTTCCCTGGAAGTTTGGAGCCTGTGAGGACGCCTAGTGTGTAGCTCCAGGCCATCCAGGGGCTCTCATAGCAACGGGGCTGGGGCCTGGCAGTGCCTAAAGCTCCTGGAAGGGTCAAGCAGTTGGAATCTGTGCCTCCATCAAACAGCATTTAATATGCATCTGATTAAAGTAATTTAGGAACATGAAGCACCTGTGGGGAAACTTTGCTTGAAATAATAACCATATATGTGTATGTTTTGCCTCTGAAAAGATTTTGCACCAAAATTCTCCCAAGCGAATTGGTTAGAGAACGGGAGACCAGCCAAAGAAAATGGCTGTCAAGAGTGCGGGGGGGGGGGGGGGGACAACACAAAAGTGAGGGACCCAGTGCTGCGCATATAATTTAATTTGTGTCATTTGTTGGTAGTCATAGAACCATAGAAGCCAAGAGACCATGCATGTGGTTTTCCCAAGGCAGTACGATTTTTATATCAATTATTTCAGTATAACTGTTATTAATACGCCCTTTTATTCTGCAAAGTATCCTGATTAGGATGATAAATTATATGGCTACCCTACAAAGTAAGGATCTTCAAAATCATTTATCATTCAGGTAGGTCAAGCACTCCCTCAAGGAGCTTAGGAAGTCTCCCAATCATAGCACAGACCTTTATCCATTAATGATGAGCCTGATAAGCTTTCTGTCTCTGGAATTATTCAGGCAAAGGCTGGATGAGGAGATGAGGTAAAGGAGATCCAGAGACCAAATAGCGACCTATGACGATGACTTTGTGGGGCTCCTTTTTCCCCTGAGATTCAGCGAGAATCAGAGATTCACCATGAAACAGAGATTCACCATGAAACAGACCCAGAGGGCAAATAGTTGCTCAGGTTTTTGCAGGAAGATGGCAGCTGAGGAGTGAAACTAAGTTTCCTTACTTTTGTTATCACATACTGATTGGGAGAGAAGAAATGAAACAGGGAAAGAGTGAGAGTGACTACTGGAACTACAAGCCTACCTCACCTGAAACTTGGGCCCTGGACCTAGTTTGGAGTCCAAGAGCTGCAAATTCTTGCTTGATGCAAAAATTCAGGTGTATTGTCTCTGCCAGGATAGGGCAAGTTTTGCAGAAATTGTGCTAAACAACATTTCAAACGCTTAAAACAACCCAGTTTTTTCCTCTCTGCCACACTTTCCGTCATGTGTTGTCTGAGAACTCTTGCTCATGTCATACCCAGGATCTCCTTATTTCCATGGTGACTGAAGCAGAAAAAGGGGAAATATTGTGAATCGCCCACTAGCTCTGAATGTTTCTGCCTGCTATGATACTCGTTACCTCTTCTCACATTGCACTGGCCACAGAAAGTCACAGCCACATGGGTATGCCAGATTTCCTACAGGAAGGGAAGCCCTACTTTGTTCATGAAAGGCAGCAATGGGAGATATTGATCTTTGGAGAATAGCACCAACTACAGGTTAATGGGAGAGGATACAGATGGCCTGTCAAAGAGTTTGGTACACAGCAGGAGAAAAGTCACATGCCAGCTCCCTCCAGAGATTTGTCCCCATACTTGGACAGCTTTCCTTCTAGCTGGTCGTCCCTTCCTTTCCGCATCAGCAGTTGCTTAGTCTGAGGACTCAGAGGGGAAGAGACTGGGCAGTACTGCTCAAGCAGGTGAAGAGTTATTAAATGGACCACAGGTAAGAACTTCTTTGTAATATTCTGGCCTAAGCACTCCAAAATATCAGCACTAGCAGAACTAGTCTTTATTTGTACGGCACTCACTATGTGCCAGGCACCATTTTAAGTGTTTCAGTAAGTGTTTATCCTCACAACAGCTATCCTAGATGGCTACTATTAGTATCTTCTTTTTACAGATGAGAAAACTAAGGCAAGAGAGGTAAAGGAATTCTTCGAGGTCAATGCAGATGAAGCGTCTGTCTGGGATACAAACCCAGGCAGTTTGCTCCAGAGTCCACGGTTTGTTATCTGTGTTCCAGACACACTGGCTGAGGATTCAAGACACCCCTGTCTTGATGCTATTAGATGCTATTGGGTAATAATAGACCTTTATAGATGCTATTGGGTAAATAACAAAAGCATCTAATGGTATAGCATGTGCTAGAGTGTTGTTTCCCAGAGAATGGAACACCTGAGGGCTTATGAGGTCATTTTACTGATTCTTAAGAGCATTAAATAGCACTGAATCACATGCTGATAAGTGAATTTCCTTTCATTGCTCTTCCTCTGCTTCCCAATCTTTCTGATTAGCTAAAAAGAAAAAAGCAAACAAACAAACCCAGCTTGGATGTCAAGAACAAACAGGTGCTAACCTTTGTTTGTTACTTTCATTTTGGAGGAATAGAAAGAAGACCTTAGGCCTAGACCGGCCAGCAGACAATGGTGTGTGCCCAAATACAAAGACCATCAATTTGTTTGCATTGCATTTATTTTTATTGTACTTTCTATTATTGGAAAGTGATGTTAGATTTTCATTTATGGTAATGATCTAGACTCATTTTAAAACATATTTAAGTAAAAAAAAAAAAAAAACCACAGGGAATTGATATGGTGAATAGAAAATAAATAGCATGGATGGTGTTGTCACTGGTGGACAGTCAGTCTGAACCCTGGAGTCTCCTTCCCAGCTGTGATAGTGGCAGGGGGAGGTTCTTTCACTGAGCCCTGAAAAGCCTTTTCCCTGCTCCCTGAGTACCGTATTGAGAGTTAGGGACTAGGGAAGGTAGGCACACGAACCACAGAAGTCAACATGATAGCAAGGGAGGTGCTAGACTAAAGAGGTTAGCCAGTCCAGCCTGAGGAAAGAAGGGATTGGTTGGGAGATGGACCCACCCAAAGCACGCAAGTCTAGAAATGAATTGGTCATTTTGAGAATGCACCTAGTCTGTCTCATACCCAAAGCTAATATAAACTCAGGGAACAAAGAAGGCTCTCTTGCTTCTGGGTCCCTGGCTCAGGATCCGCACTCAGATGGTGCACTGGCCTGCTCTTTCCAATGAGCCATGTGGTCTCAGCAGCCCCACGTTCATGACCTCCAGGAGAGAGACTCTCGGGCTCTCTCACCCACCCTGTGATGCCTGGGCTGGTGTGTTAACATACTCTGTTGTCCGGAAGTACATGACCTTGCGGCGCTTGCAGCCACATGGCCCATGGGCTGCTGGAGGGAGTCTAAAACTAGCAGCAGCTGAAAACAAGCTAGACTACCTGGCTGAGCCTTAGCAGCTGTGTGCAGACTACAAGTGGGGCAGGAGCTCTGGGCACTGGCTTTGTTTTGGTCTTGCTGAGGACAGCTGGACTTTGTCATGGTCTTATGGTAGAGACAGGCTTTGAGACGGGAGACGTCCCTTCTCCCTGATCACACGGGGGCTGAATAAAACCTCTCTCCTTTTTCACCAGCAACTGCCTCACAAGTTTGGCTTTTGTGGCTACAAACAGAAAACCCCAGTTTTTTGTTCAGCAACAGTATCAGGCAGTCAATCAAAGACTAGAACTTGGGAAACAGTATTTTGGACAGATGGCTTTTCAGGGTACCAAACTAGATTAGGGTAGATGGTAATTCTTTTTCCCTCTCATTAACTACTCAGTAGTCAGTGAACAAAACAAGAACAATTTCCTCTCTCCCACATGATGCATGTTAAAGTGTCCCAGAGGCCTGGGAAACTACAAATTTAAGATGAAATGAACCTAAGAGGAGGCAGCGAAGTGCAACAAAGAGGATCTTGGATCAGAAGGGGAAGAAGTAAACTTAGATTGGTAACCAGCTGTGTGACCCTGGGTGAATTTCCTGACCCACTGAGAACCTCTGGGCTGTTACAAAATGGGAGACATAAAGCCTACCTTCCAGGGTTCTTGTGATTATTTAGTTATATTATAGGGAAAATCTTGCCTGACTCACCTTGCTGGCAAGCATGCATTCCACTGGTTTTTAAGAAACCAACCATGTGCTGGGAAGTCAGAAGAGAGTCCCAACTCTTGTCCTTGCAGAGTTGAATCTATTGGGTATTTACACTAAAAGCAGCAACAAGAGAAACAAAACTGTTACCAAATTCAAGAGGTTCACCACTTGGCGTGCTCTCTTCAGAAACTAGCCAGTGGTTGTTGAAACAGTTTTATTTACTAGCAGCAAGTAAAGGAGGCAGGGGATTGGTACCCAAGGATTAGCCTCCTAGAAGGGAGATTTAGCTATTGCTTATATACCCTGCTTGGTCAATTATATGTTGATTTCTTCTTCGCAGCTAACTACTTTTAACATTTAGAACTGCCAGGACTTTGAGACCCTTGTTCTATCTAACAAAACCCCAGAGCTGCCAGTTTTCTACAGATGATTCACCAGAGGCCAGGTGTTGAGCTAAGGGTCATCCATGCATTATGCCATTTCATCCTAACAAGTTCTGTGATGAAGGTAATTATCATCATTCCCATTTTACGGAGGGGAACCTGGAGAATCAAAGGAACAAGGAGCTTATCTAAGCATATGGAATCAGGTGAATGGCAGAGCCAGGATTCAATCTCACAGTTGGTTTCTTTTTAAAACAGATGTTATCCAGAAGAGCAGAGGAGGGATGGATTTCAGCAAGAAGGATGGACCTGCAATAAAAGCACTTAACAATCGGCCCCTCATTCACCTGAGCACTTTGTGGAATGTGAAGCATTAACAATGGGGGAAACTTGTTGGTATTCATTATCCTTCCTGCATTATTTTTAGAGTCAAATCCTCCCGAAGGGGCATTTGAAGTTCTCGCAGATCCTGTAGAGGAGTTCCATTATTAAAGCAACACTCCCCACTGCTCGCTTGCACACATATAGGAATCACCCCCAGGAATCTTATTAAAGCAGATTCTGTTTAGAACGGGACCTGATAGTCTGCATTTGTAATATGCCTTCATGGCCTATGTTTCTGGTTCGCAAACTACAGCGTGAATAGCAACATATTAGCCCACAAGATGGAGGTCTCTTCTCCACCTTCCCAAGAAAAGTCCCCTAGGAAACTGTAACTCAAGGTGCAGCCTGTGCAGCAGGGCCTGACTGCCTCGGTGGAAAAGGGCAGGACAAGGAGGACTGGGGAGCTTGGACAGCAGCTTCAGCTCTGAGAGCAGGTGACCCAGTGAAGGTTGGGAGTGGGGTCTGCTGACTCTTCACTTTCCACCAGCAGTTAGCCAGGGGGAGCTGGTCTGAGCCATTAACATTTACAAGTCTTCCAGTGTCTGTCCCCACTCGCACACACATGGGAGGGCACCACCAAGTGAGTCTTACTGAGCTAATGAAAAAGCCCTTATGATACACAGGGAAATTGCACTTCCCTGGAGAGTGGCAACTTATTTGAAGAGGGAACACTCTCCCCTTGGCGGTGACCTTCTTTGCTGGGTTATTTGGTTGTTTTCTGGTCTCCCTGGCCAGGTACTGGGCTAGGGCAGGTACATTGAGCAGGTAAACCGCATCAGGCTCTTCCTTGAGGTCCTCCCATTTCATCCTCACTCCTGCCCAGATGATAGAGGAGGATCCTGAACCTCTGGGCAGCTGTGGACCCCAAATTCCAGACCGAAAATGGAGAGTTGGAGTGGGGGAGGGATATCTGTCAACTACCTGAAATCGTGTACAAATGTGAGTGTGGGTGTGCATGTAGCCTTTTGTGTGTGTAGAGAATAATTACATTTCAGCAGATTCTCAAAGGTTCCCCAAAGATAATAATAGCTCCCTGGATAGATTGGTCAACTATTGGCTGGTTTATTAGGTCAGATTTTTCAACCATCCCCTCAACAGGTAGTCCAGATTTCAGAACCTGTGACACAAAAGAACACATAACAACATAAGGAACTCTGAAGTCAGGCCTGCTTGCCAGTGAATTTGTGTTTTAATCATTATACCACTCTTGGTAAATAGGAGGAAGTGGATGTAGCAAACACCATTTCTTTTCTCCTGCTTCTCTGCCCAACAAGTATGTGGCAGGTCTGAGTCCGAATGACAAAGGCCCCGACTCCTAAACCAAGGCTCATGCCACAGTACCATATGCCTAGAGCAAGCAGCTGGAAGACTCTCCTGTCTTGTCTTCTCCGAAAGAAGCACTTGACAACCCTGATTAAGAGCCACAGCTGCGGTTGGAGCCAGACACACCTGCGGGTAAACTGCAATTGTATAACAATTGGCCAGTCACCTCAGTTTGCCAATCTATAAAATGGGGCTAAGAATAGTCCCTGCCTCATAGGGATGCTATAAGGATTAAAGAGATGATGTACATGAAACATCATGGCTACTAATTTAGCCCAATCAAAATGCTGGCCACTTTGTCTTGTTTAATCTTGAGCTTCCAGATGTAGCTTGGTCAAAGCCCCAGGAGGAGCTGTGATTTAAATGAGACCTGTCTAAAATCTAAGTCCGTAGGCAGTATGCTTGTCACTCTCTGAATCAGCTCTGAATGCCCTGACTGTTACCATAGAACCATGCATGCATAGGCGCTGAAGAGACATTTGCTCATTTAAATTGATCCTGGTTTTAATTCAATATGCATGTTTGGAAGTGAAGCACCAACAATCCGCTGGAGGCCTTCTCTGAAAGTTTGTGCTGCTAAGAAACAATGTGCTGCTGTCAAAACAAGGTTTGTTGGCCAGCATCATAGGAAAGAATTTGGGGGTGGCATCAGATAATGCAGGCCTGTGGCCTGCCTGATGCAGCCATGATTCCACCTCTCTGAACTCAGGTATAATATAAGAGTATTAATCGTTGCCTCATCTCCTTTTCAGTGCTGGCTGTAAGGGATGAGATCACTTATGTGAAATTGGTTGACACTGTAGGTAAAGTTTTCTCATTATTGGCATTACAATCATGGTGAGAGGTAGAAAGTCTCAAGAGAACTTCAAAAACAGTTGCTTTGGATGAAAATGTTGCATTTAAAGGAACAGAGAACAAGAAGGAGCCAGGGGTCTGAAGAAGTTTATTGTTTTCAATAGACATGAAAAAGAAACTGATACTTGGTCTTAAGACCCCTATGATGGGAGGGAAGAAGGAGCAGCTAAAATTCATGGTTTTCCCAAGTTCATCTCGTAGGAAGCATTAAAAGTGATTTAAATAAGACACTTACCAACATTTGAACTTCACCACCAAACCGCAGTTTTCCTGACATTTGTAGCCTAGCAGCAGAGGAACAGGAGGGGTCCCATTACATAAAGACAGAAAACTTGTCTAAGGATCTGTAAAATCAAGGAAGGTTCCATTCAAAAAGCTCTGAACTAAACTGCTACAGCACAAAAGGTGGCAGAGATCCCTGAGTGATTTCCAACAAAAGACAGCAGGATGGGTGAGCCTGCCTTTTCAAGCTGAATCAGCGAGGCCCTCCAGAAATGCACCCACATGGTCCCCCAGGGCTGGCTGCACAGCTCCTCCCATGGGAAGTTTTCCCAGCCCTTACAGGAGCTAACGGAATAAGCCACCAACGTTCCTGGTAATTCATTTCCCCAGCCAAGCTTAGGGATCAGAGCAAGCAGACATGTATCCACTCAACCCTCTGTTTTCCAAGCAAAGCTCTCATTGGAATTAAAGAAGCTAAAATTAAAGTACCTTATTTGGGCATGCTGTAATTAGTCACCAATTTAGCATGCCATCAAATGTAATCCAAATGTAAACACCAGGGCTGCAGGTGCCAATCCCCTGGTGAGTTCTGAGAGCTAGTGAGCCCTGCCTGCCTTTCTCATAAGACCTCATCATCCTCGAGTGAATCACCTGGTGAGGTACAGCGTGAGCCCCAAGACAGTTTGTCTTCCCAAATATTTCTAAGCCTGGGGAGTAAGGCTTCCAGAGAGAATTGTCTAATCACATAGAGAATCTTGGGGTGAAGGCAGTTCTCCAACCTGCACTTCAGAGAAAATAGCGTGGCTTTATGATTAAAGACAAGCTTTGGGGCTATTTTTTTTATCCATTTAACAAATGTTTACTGAGCTCCTGATGTGAGCAGGATGGTAGGGATTCGATTAGGAACAAAACAAGATGATCTGGAAGCTCCATGAGGGTGAACCCTTGCACTCAAACTATGTGACCTTAGGCAAATTGGTTGCCCTCTCTGGGGCTGCTGGCTTATCAGTAAAATGGTGCTACTAGCATTCATCTCAACAGTGTCATAGTGAAGATTGAAGGTGAGCAAAATGGAAACATCTAGTACTTTGTCCAGCACAGAGCAGAGCAAGGGCTGCAAAGTCAGTCTCTTCAAATGAGTCTCTAATTCTAACCCACCCTCACTGGCTACTCTGCTGTATGCACCCCAAAGCAGAGCTTGGAGAGAAGGATCTAGAACTGTAGGCCAGGGTTATGTAAGTGTTCTCTCCCCATCTGAAGCTCAAGAGTTTTTCCATAGCCACTGCAAGGTTGTGGTGTTGACCATACATACCAGGGATTGTCTGCTGTATCCTGGAAATGCCTCTGCCTGCCATTATTTATGCACATGGCTATTTCCCACTGGACTCCTAACTCTGGAAGTCCCCTGCCTCATCCCTCCTCCTCATTCACCATGGCACTTCCCAATTCCCCATAGGGTTTTCCCATGAGTGTATGGAGCCTGCCTACAGTAATAAGTGGGCACAACTCAACCAGGCCGAGGAGGTAACTCAATGTGTATTCTCATGGTTTCTGGGCAGCCTTTTCCTTCCAAGTGTGTCTAATATTCTTCCTGCCCCTGACATGCAGCCCACTCACTTAGTGCACCCAAGGGATATGAACTAAAGCACTTGCTTAGGACTCTTAGGACTGCTTTATACATGTTTGTTTCCTCCTCGATACCTGACACTATGAACTGCCTTGTTCAAGGTAAAAACCCAGATTCCATCTTTGATTTCTCTGTCTTTTGCAGGTTTTAGGGACTTGACCTTCAAAATGTGACACCCCCATCATTCCACTTTTTTCTATCCATTACCAAACCAAAGTGGGATTTGGCTGTCACTGTCACCAAAAGGCAAACTCTAGAGGCAGAGGCTGATGAGAAAGGAAAAAAGTTTGTATTTGAAGACCTGGGAGAATGGGGAATTCCCCATCTGAAAGCCCATCTCCTCAGTAAAACCCAGACAAACCCAGCCATCTTCAGCAAAAGAAAAACAAAAGGCAGTGCCCAGAATTCCTGCTCCAGTTTGAAGTACCATCCTTTGGAATCTGAAACAGCTGCTAAGCAGCCACCCAGATAGCTTAGCTTATTCCCAGCTTCTGTCCAGCTTCAGGCTCCCTCTTGGAGGCTACATGGGAGCTGGCACTGCAATTGGTCATGCAGCTTCTAAGGCTGCATGGTCCTGCACTCCCCCAGGCTGGAAAGCACCTGAAGGTACCATTGAATGCTCCAGCAGGTCAACAAGAGACAGACTCCCTCCTGCCAGGTCACATGGCCCATGGAGAGGACAGGACTGCACACTGTCCAAGAGCAGGTCCTGGGTAATAGCCATAAGCAAGAGTAAGATATCTTTGTTCCCCTGGGTTTATATTATTTGCAGGTGTGGTATGGGCCAGGTGCATTCTCAGAATGACAAATTAATTTCTGAAACTTTTGCATGCTTTGGATGGGTTCACCTCCCAACCAATCCCTTCTTTCGCCTGTCTAGACTGACAGATCTTTTTCGGTGTAGAACCTCCCCTGCCATCATTTTAACTTTTATTACAGGTGCCTCCCTTTCCCTGGTCCCACCCCCAACCTAGTACTGGAAATGAGTAGAGACTTTTTCCCTCTTATTCAATTACATTGCTAGCCTCATGCATGCTTAGTATAAGGACTTCCCCCTGCCACCATCTTGCCTGGGGTCGGGGTGGGGGTGGGGGACAGGAGAGCATGTGCTCAGTTACTTGGACAAAGTGGCCCCACCTTGGGAGTGATGCAAAGGTATTATCTGGCTGCACACTACATCCTGGGCCTGCTCCCAGCAATCTAGACAGCCTATTAGTGTGACATCTTCACAATCACACCCATCCAAGTCACCATACCATGTCACCGCCCAGTCAGACTCTCTGCTCCTTATTAACTGTTCCCCACACAGTGTCCAGAGAGATCTTTTAAAAGACAAAATCAGGTCAGGTTACAGCCCTGGTCAAAAGCCCCCAGTGGTTTCCATTACACTTAAAATCAAGTCCAAACCCCTTGCTCCAACCTCAAGCCCCGGCACCATGTTCCCATGGTTCTCCTCCCCTACAGAGCTTTGCATTACCTGTTGAATCTGCCTAAGTATCTCCTCCGCAGATCCAAGCAAGGTTGAAAGCCTCTTGAATATCAACATCTCAGAGAGGTCTTTTCTGATCAACCATAACCCAATCTCCTACCAGCCATTCTCTATCCTGTCAACATTTTGACATTTATATCCCATAAATGTCTGATAATTTTCTCTTTATTTGTTTAGTTTGTCTTTCCCTTGCCTAGAATGTAAGCTCCCTGAAGGAAGTTCTTGCTCTTGGTATTCCACTTCCTGGAGCAGAGACTGACACATAGTAAACACTTAATATACTTGTTGAGTAAATGAATCTTCATAACAATGATCTGTCAAGTGAGAGTAAACAAACCCAAGAGGCCAGACAACTGCATGACACAGCTGGAATGCTTCTGAGCATCAATTCAAACCTAAGTTTGCTAATCAAAACCCTGTTATCTATCTGTGGTGAGCACCTACTGACATGTCCCCAGCCAGAGCCCATGCTGTGGCTAGTCCCTTTCCTGCAGTTCTTATTTTGGTTCTAAGATGCTCTGAACAACAGCCATTAGGGAACTTTGAAAAGACAAGGTTTATTACTCACAATTTCCAGAAGATTCACAGCATACCTAAGGACACACAGTGAGGTCACATGGAGGGAGGGAGGGAGGAAGGAAAAGAAGGAAGCAGGAAAAAAGAGAGGACCTAGGGTTCTGCTTTTATTATGGTCATGAATGGGATGCCTATAGTTTCCCTCTTTATTGGTGAATTTATAAGAGCAGGAATTAAAGTGCTGGAAAGGAAAATCTTGTCAGTCTAATGGTTAGTAGTCTATCCCCCAAGGCTTTCTAAAAGGGGATGTTCAGGGGAGGGTGGTCTGGCTCTTTTTCTTGCGTGGTTGGTAATGTGTTTGTTTATTCTAGATGGCTGTCTTTGAAGTGGCTGCCTGGCCATTAAAAGCTTAATGTCAGGCACTTACATTGCAATCAAAAAAGCTAACTGTCAGTTGCTTACACTTCAAGCATACTGTATTTAGTTCAATTCAACATATATTTATTGAGCACCTACTAGATTTGGTCCAGATGCCAGGAAGATGTTCTTATCGGGTGTAAAGTCCTGGCTCTGTTGCTTGTTGCCGTGGGATCCCAGTCACCTGTGTGGCTTGGCTTCTCCAAACCTCAGTTCTTCATCTGTGAAATGAGGACTATGATAAAGTTTAATTCACAGGGCTTAGGTGGTCTTCCAATAGAAATGCATATAAAAGCATTTGTAAATTAAAAATGATGTTATGTTGTTAAATAATTCCACAGAAGTCAGCAGTGGGAGCAGAAGCGTGTATTGAGAGGCAAAGAAATTTAAAAGGCAGGCTGCTCCCAACTTAACAGGGTCTCTGACCCTCCTATGTTAGTTGCTTTTACCCACTACCCACTCCACAGGTTGTCAAATAAAATATAGAAATCTGTTCAATCTGAATTTCACATACATAAAGAGTTCTCAGTACAAGTATATCCCACGCAATATGTGGGAAATATACTTAAAAAATTGTGTTACCTGAAACTCTAAATTTTTATTTGCTAAATCTAATAACCCTACTAACCCATTAACCTCTTAAATAATTACAGGCAGTGAGAAGTGTTAATGAAGTGTCATTTTTTAAGTTATCATGCTGTCCTCACACTATAATGTAAACCCCCTGAGAGCAGGATCTTGTCTATCTTATTCCCATCAGTAAAAACATGGCTCAGTATAGCACCTGACTCAGAGTAGGAAACACAAAAGTGTTTGTATAATAACTGAATAAGGGAATACTTACAAAGCAAGGGAGAAAGCCTTGGAAGCATCTAACTCCCAGGTCTTTTGGTCTTCTTAAAAACATAGGGAGATTTGGATGGTATGGCTCAGTGATTGGCACCAGCCTATGAATCCAAAGGCCACTGGTTCGATTCCTAGTCAGGACACATAACCAGGTTACAAGCTAGGTCTCCAGCCAGGTCCTTTGCTGGAGGCAGGTAAAAGGCAACCATACATTGATGCTTCTCTCCCTTTCTTCCTCCCTCTCTGACCTTCTCTCTGAAAATAATAAATAAAATCTTTAAAAAGAAAAAGAAAAAAAACCAGGGAGGTCGACAAAACAAGGAGACAAAGAAACATGGCCCAAATGAAAAACCAGATCAAAACTCCATAAAAAGAATGAGATTAAATGGAGACAAGCAATATATCAGATGCAAAATTCAAAATACTGGCTATAAGGATGCTCAAGGAATTTAGTGAGGCTATCAGCAGCATAAAAAAGATCCAATAAGAAATGAAAGATATACTAATTGAAAGAAAGAACAATTTACAGGGAAACAACAGGAGAGTGAATGAAGCCAAGAATCAATCAATGATTTGGAACATAAGGAAGCAAATAAACAATCCTCAGAATAACAAAAAGGAAAATGAATCCAAATACATGAGTATAGTGTAAACAGCCTTTGGGACAACTTCAACATTCATATCATAGGGTACTAGAAAAAGAAAAGAAAGAGCAAGAAATTGGACATCTATTTGAAAAAATAATAACAGAAAACTTTCTTAATTTGGTAAAGGAAAAAGACATGCAAGTCCAGGAAGCACAGTATCTCTAACAACATGAATGCAAAGAGGCCCATACCAAGACACATCATAATTAAAATTGCAAAGGTTAAAGATAAAGAAAAAATCTTAAAAGCAATGAGAGAAAATCAGTTACCTATAGGGGCATTCCCATAAGACTGCCAACTGATTTCTCCAACAAAATTTTGCAGGCTAGAAGGAATTGGCAAAAAATAATCAAAGTTATGAACAGCAGGGACTTATAGTCAAGATTGCTCTACCCAGCAAAGCCATCATTTGGAATCGAAGGGCAGATAAAGAGCTTCCCAGACAAGAAAAAAAACGAAAGGAGTCCATCATCACCAAACCATTATTTATGGAATGTTACAGGGACTTACTTAAGAAAAAGAAGATGAAAACTATGAACAATAAAATGGAGAAAATACATTTCTATCAACAATAAGTCTAAACAACAAGTTAAGCAAACAAGGAGAACAGAGACAGAGTCATGGACATGGAGAGCATTTTGATGATTACCAAATGGAAGGGGGATGTTGGGAATGAATGAAGACGTAAAGGGATTAAGAAATATAAATAGGTAGTTAAAGAATAGCCGTGAGGATGTAAAGTACAAAATAGGAAATGGACTAGCCAAACAACTTATATACATGATCCTGGACATGAATAATGGTGGGGAATTGCCTGAGGGTATTGGGGGTGCTGGATGAAGCGGCACAAAAAGGAAACAATCAGGACAACTCTAATAGCATTATCACTAAAATACAATTTTTAAGAATTTAGCCCTGGCTAGTGGCACCATGGATGAGGCACTGGCCTGCAAAACCAAAGGTCGCTGGTTTGATTCCCAGTCACGGCACGTAACCAGGTTGCAAGCCAGGTCTCCAGCCAGATCCGTAGCTGGAGGCAGGTGAAAGGCAACCGTACATTGATGCCTCTCTCCCTTCCCCTCTTTCTAAAAATAATAAATAAAATCTTTTAAAAAAAGAATTTTAAAAACTTATGTATGTATTAAAAGCCTCTTTCCAAGAATCATTCCAGTCCACATATCTAGGTCTGAAGACACTGACATTTCTCAGAGCATGGACTTCAAGCTGGGTTTCTGCATGAGGTTAGGAAACACGTTATGTTTTTTCCTTCAACAATCAATTCTCGGCATTCTAATTCTGTCACAGACCTGAGCTCCACAGAACACCGGCAATGGACTTGCCTTATGGTAATGGCATTTCATTTATCATTACAGCACCGAATGAGGGAAAACCATTAAGCTGAGCATGATGTTTTATTAGTGTGTTTTTCTGAGGTCTTTGGCTCTGCATAACACCATGAATAAAAATGACCTACATTTTGCTTCATGAGACATTTTCAGACCACACTTTCTTTGCCTCTCAAGCTTGGTGATGCACGTGCAGCTTTAATTTCGTTTTATTTGCATTTTTGCATTTAGTAATAACTTTGGTTTTCCATCAAATGAAAACTACTTGATTCTTTTTTTATTATTTTTTAAACAACCTAGGCTTTAGGAACTTGGGCACCAGAATGTCTACCCTATGCTTGAAATTGGAAACCTTTTGCCATGGTGTTTCTAAGCATGGCTGAAATTGTTCACAGCCCTTTCAGGCTTGGAGTGGCATATCTGCTGTGTCTAATGTACTGCATTTAAACAGAAATGGCTCTCTCTCTGCTTTGGGATTGAGTTTTAAAACTGAATGGGTAGTTATTCCAGTGGCACAGTTATATATGAAAAATTGCTGTGTAAGGGACTGATGTGGGGTGCGAGGAGGGTCACTTAGTCTTGCCTCCTGAATTTTGCCTTATGGGGACCTAATTATCTACATAAAAGTGTGTCACTTTGCCCTGAAGCCCCTGTAACAGAATCTTTAAAAGAAGGAAAGGAAGACAATAAGATAAATGAGTTTGTCCAAGAGCCACGAGAGTTTTCACAGTCTGTTCAGAAGGGACAGCTCATAAAACCTGCGTCCCAACCCTTCCTCTCTTGCTGGCAACAAGGTGGATTCTGCAGCGCATCCACCACTATATTTTGAGAATGTAAATATTGCTTCACAGATCCCATCAGTTACTTTGAAAACACACAAGGGCTTTTTTTTTCCCTGTAAGAGATAATGACTCATAAGTAGGGGGAAAAAACTGCATGCATAATGATGTTAATTAGTACCATGATCAATACCAGCAAAGACAGTAGAAGCAAGAATTCTGGAAGTTAAGTAAATTACGGTGCATGGACTATGATGAAAGATAATGCATTCACTGACATGATAATTAGAAGGACTAGGATACATGGAAAACATTTAAGCTGATGAAGTGTCAAGTGTGAGAAAACTTACCAAATGTATGGATGTAGCGATTGCAGATCTATTGTTTAACTGGGTGGATGGGTGCAAAGAGGAGGCAAAAATGAAAATAATAGTTGTACAGAATCTGTTGGAGTAAAGGTAATGAATTACTATTATTTAAACTTATTTTGAAAAGCTGAAAACTCTTTATTTTAAAATAAAGATTTGTGAAAAGCCAACGGCAAAAACATACAATCAGTTCAAGTCTTTGGATCTAGACTCTACAACTTAGTCCATCCTGGAGCTTATTAGTAAGGTGACATTCAACTTGTAGGCTCATTTAAATTCGCCAACTCCTTGCTTGGAAGGAGAAGGTTGAAACTACTCAGAAAGAGAGAGACTTCAAAAAAGTGGGGGGTATCATTCTGTTTTAAGATAAGAAACTCTCAGCTATGACCCAGGATAAGCTTCTCATCTTTTTGATGAAAGAACTGAAGCTCAAGAGGATTGGAGACTCAGGGTCATACAGAGTGTAGCAGGACTAGAACTAGACATGGCAGCCCCTGGTGTGGGTCACAGAAGCCTATCTCCGGTGCAGGGATTACAAGGGTCCTACAGCTCACTGTCAAGTCCAGGTGAGGGTCCAAGTCCAGCACCTACTCCCCTCCCAGCCAGCATATGCACTAACTCTACAGCTGTGATCTCAGCATCCTGCCTGGGAAGATGAGGTCAGACAATGTTCCATTGCCCTTTCTATGTGTGTGAAGTTGTCTTTTTTCTACCCTGGTTAAGGCCAGGTGGCCTGTGTGTCAGCCTTCCCCCTGCTTTGCCCTTGACTCATGGCTGGCGCCCAGGAGTCAGCACCATCTGCTCCGTTCTTAGAAAGCACTCCCTCTTGTTTGACAAGGCACTGGCCTCAAAGCTGAGCCCTTGGGCAGAAAGGACAGGGGCTTTGCCCAGGGGCAGCCACTCTTTATGGTCAGGGAATTCTAAAGTGAGTCCTGCTGGTCACAGTGGACCTCCCATGGGCAGAGCGCAGAGAATGGAGTGGTTCTAATTGGAAATGTTGTGCTTATCTTCATGAGATCCTGAATGTCACTGCTGGCACCATGTTCCACATCAAGGCCTGGAACCTCAGGGTTTGGAAGACCTATTGAAGGTGCCCGTTTGCCTTTTAGCCTGGCTCAGGGTTAAAATACCCCTCCTGGTGCGCTATGTGCTTTGTGCCCTTCTGAGGACAATAAAGATGCTCATCTTGAATCTGTAGGAAAGGGAGGTTCAGGTTAACTAAAAGCTTTTCATTGCAGCTAAAACGGGAAGAGGCTATACTCCTACCTACCTGATCCAGTACTTGGACAAGTTATTTAACCTTTAAACCTCAGTTTTCTTATCTGTAGAAAATGGGGATAATAATGGTAGCCCCTCACTGGGTTACTGTGAGAATAGGGTGAAACAGTGTATATTTTTAAAATGTAGGATAGTGCCTGGTGTACGATTAGCATTTGCTCCAAGTTAGCTATTATATTCATCCAAATCTTGGGTGTAAAACAAGAATTCCTATCTTCGCCACCGTCCTTCATGGTTGTGACCATCAAACAAGTTCAAGAGCTGAATCTGCTCAGTCAAGGGTGAAGCCCTGCACAAGGCCAGGCCACGTTGTCACACGTGATGAGCCTTACCACAGTGACCAGAGCATCATGGAGTCTGGGCCATGGGAACTCTTAGTGCCAAGCACAGCATCCCAGCCTCATCCCACCTGTGCAGGAGGACCGTGACCCCCACATCGGAGCTAAAGAGACTGGGTTTAATGGGCTAAAGTGTTAAAGGGACTTGCCCCAGACCACTAAACTAAGCAGGACCTGATTTAAAACTAGATTTGTCCAACTATAAAGCCCATATTCTTAACCACTATTTTGTAATATCTTTTTGCTGGGTCAACAGATGGTCCTCAACGCCAAATTAACACTAACAGAAATCCCCAATTTGGGGTGCGGTGAAGAAGGAAACTATTACGTGTAGACAGCTCAGTGGTGATGCAGGACAGCTGTGAGGCAGCCCCAGGAGGAGGCGGCCGTGGGGGGAGGCAGCCCTGGGGAAGGCAGGCAGCTCTGATCCACAGCCAGGGAAATGCAGGCTTCAATGTTTGGTGGGAAGGGATAGTGTGGGTCCTGTGTCAGAGGGGACCTGACACAGGGAGAGGGAAGGCCTCGCCTCTGGTCCCTGTTTGGTTCATCTTCGTGGTTGGAGTGAAACTGACTTGATTGGTCAGTGAAGATGCTGACGGCGATACAGCTGCGCATCTCCATTGGGTGGGGAAAATCTCAGTCCCATTGGCTGAAGTAGAATTGTAGGAACTCCTACATTAGAGTTGGCTCAGATGGCAGGAACACAGTGCAGGGGGGCAGTCCAGTGTGGAAGGCAGGCAGTTTAGTGCAAGAGGCAGGCAGGCTAAGGCAGTCTTCTCCCTGAAGTTTAGTTTGCATGAGAGGCCACTGTTTAAAAACAGCTGCTAGGTTCTGTTTTCACATTCGAGCCCAGTTCTCTGTGGGCATCTTCTTTCTTGGGATCAACAGCTATGCAGCAAATAAATAATTCTACCATACAGTACATGGAAAACATATCAGTTATACTAAATGTTTACTGAATTGAGAGTACATGACACAAATATGTTTTTAATATGTAAGGGTCTTTTTTTGTTTTGCTTTCTCTTCTTTGATTTGTTCCTGCTTTACCTCTTTATCCTAAAACAGCATTGATGCATTATGTGTGTGGCTGGGCAGGGGTGGGGGATTTGGGGGTAGACTGAGGGCCACTCCAGGTCACAGAAGGCCATGGTTATTTAGACCTTCTGTGGCTGATGATCATTGCAGACTCCTTAATAGAGATTCCAGGGCCCAGAGAGGTTGTGGCTACTATCTCTTTTGAGGAAGGGTTTAGTATTAAAGAATCCTCATGACCTGTTTGACCCTGTTGTCTTGGCCTTGGTGGGTCAGGGTCCACTCTTGACCTTCAAATATTCTTTCTATAGTCCTCTTTGAGTGAATTGTCATTCTCTACATTGAATTCAGAGCTTGTCAATCATTCTGGATTCAGATTTAAAGAACCTATTGATGCAATTTTTATTTTAAGACTTGGAACAGAGGAAAATAACATATGCTTGTATTAACAAGAGAAAACAACAGCAATTGCATCCACATATTATGGCTGGGTCTCAGATTCGGTGAACTCTGGAATGAGATGGAAAACATAATAAGCTTGATTCTGAAAATTGAATAATCAGCATTCCATGTGGCTCCAATTGTAATGGATGGAAAGACATAATCAAAATAAAAGGATGGTTTGCTCGTAAAGTTTTCTGAGACTGTCACCATAAAAGTAGATTTATCTCTTCCAACAATTACCCATTGAACTGTGGAAGAAGGAACACAACCTCCTAATCTGAAGTATCACATTTTAAGTCAAGTTTTGAAAAAACAAATCCAGACACTTGAAAATTTATAGGATTAATCTTCTGTCTTTCCGCCAATAACAAGAAAATTGAATCTGCAAAATTATGTTCAGTATATAATTTTCAGCTGTGTAATTATTGTTTAAAGATACATGTCTTCAATTTCTTCTGCTGCCTTTTGAAACTCACATCCATTTCAAATCTTTTGTTAATAAGCGATTTAGTCTCAGAGAAGGGTTTCTTTGTGTTGGTAATTAAGTGTTATATTTGCACAAAGGAAATAGTGAAATACAATCTCTTCCAAAAAGAACAGCCTAAAACAGTCCACTGAGTAGTACAAAAGTATGACCCTGCAATGTCAGAATTTCTTCAGGTGAGGCCAACAGAAACTCCTTGAGCCATTTTGCAAGGAACTTAAAAGAAAAGCCTGATTCTTTTGAAAGATATACCTGTTTCCTTCAGGTGTGATAGTTGAGGAAACAGTAAAACAACTTAATAACAATTATTAAGATGAATACGAGGTCTGTCCCGAAAGCATTGGTCACACAAACTGACATTGGGTTAATACTTTCGGGACAGACCTTGTATACAGCAACTACGAATTAATTACTTGATACAACACTTTGGCATTAGATCTTTGACGTGCATTTTCTTCTTAAGCAGCAAATACTTACAGGGCAATTGTATTTCCTGCACTTTTGATATAGTTACTGATGTGACTTTTTTCCTAAAGTGAAAAACAAACATTAATTAATATACCAATAAACATGCATGGAGCACCCCCTGACCATGTGACAATAACTCTGCCAAGAGCTGCAGAAAACACAAGTCTGAGTAAATGGGGCCTAACCTCACTAGAGTCCAGTCTGCTGAGGGAAATAAGATTTTGATAAGCAAAGGAACAAGGATAAGAGATTCCAGTGACGGGCTCTGGGGTGGCAGGGAACAAAGGGTTAGAGGAAGGAAATATAAGGGGTGTTTATGAAAGAGAAAGTATATATACATACATATTATATTATATTATATTCTTATTTATTAATGCCAAGTGCAGTGCTAAATGTTTTATTTGCAATATGTCATATAGACCAACTCATTCTAGTTTGTGTGGGATTTTCCTGTTTTAGTTCTGAGAATCCAGCATAGCAGGATGCCTCTCAGTCCTGGGAAAGCTAGGGCTGTTGCCCACCGGACATACATTCCTTATGCCTTTATGAGAACTATCCTACTATCATTCTCAAGTGTACAGATGGTGGGGAGGAAGGTAAGGAGGCAGAGGAATGTGCCTAAGATTACATAGCAGCTAATACATGGGGAACTGAGATGCGAAACAGAAACAGAGTGTTCTTAGGCTTAATTGGAGCATTTGCATGCTACAGTTCCAGGTAACAAAACAAAGAGAACGAAGTTGATGCAGATTTGTAGTGGAATCCAAATGTAAGTTTTTCCTGTGGGTACTGGAGAGTCATTGAAGGCTTCTGAGTAGCAAAATGTGGTGGAAGCGTTCCAGGCAAATTCGATATTCATGACACTCAAGCGGTTAGTTCAAATACTGATTTCTCCCACCATTTCCTCCTATATTTTAGAAATCTACAGTTCACCCACTAAGGCTACTTCTCCCAAACCGTAAACAAACCAAAGAAAGCACAGAAATGTGTCCCGTTTCTAATCTGTTTCAAGATTTTTCCCCTTGTTAGTATTTTCCCCATGTTTCTCTTTAGAGCAAAAACTAGAAGCACTTGAAATATGTTAAAGCAGGTTTGCTTAAACACATTTCTTTTATAGTGCATCATGTCTCAAATCTCATTTCCTTAAAGAAATAACAGGTCGAAGAGGCTTTTCTCTGAGAGATGAGAGCAAAGCCGGGCAAATAAATGTGTGTGTGGCTTGATTTAGAGTCTGCGGGTGTGAACATCTTTTGTCATTTTCCCAATTTCCTGTGAGTCTGCTTATTCCCTTTTACTGCCTTTTATTTTGAACTGTTCTGTGGTTTATTTGAGAGGGTGGGGCCGGGGATCTCCACATGCGATCTGTTGAGATGTTGGCCTTCTGAGATCAGCCTACCTCCATGGTTTGGAGCAAGACAGCCAAGCAAAGAAGAGTTCATTCAGAGGGAAGGTGGTAATTTTCATGAAATGCCTCTCTCCATCTCATTCAAAGAGCTATATTATACAGAATCCTGCAACTGCAAGCCTTTGTGCTGGGATATCCAGTTAGCTGCATTCCATAATGTTTCCGGCCATGTCGCCAGGCCCTCACATGCCCACACTCCAGCTCATTCAAAACTGAAAATTACTTCCTTTGCAGAAACGACCCATCTTTCTCTGTGGGGTCCCATCCAGTTGGTTAGAACTCCTTTTTGGGAGTTTATCTGATGACAAAGCATATCAAGAAATTAAACAGAAACACCATTAGTAATGTTGACAATAGTCCCCCCACACATGAAACAATAGTAAATGAAAACCAAAAGCTAGGGAGTTGAATTTGCACACAAAGAACCTGGGTAACACGGATATTCTCTCAATGCAAATGCACATTGTTGGGTTGTTTTCCCTAAAAAATAAAAATATCTTTCTTGGCAAGTACCCAAGAGCTGACCCCTGTTTTAATTTCAGTGACAAGGAAACATCCGTTTAGTAATTTCCTGCCTCAGTTGATGCCACCCAGAATGGGATATCCAGAGATATCTGAATATGGAAGCAGATGGGTGGAACCAGCCCAAATGGTGGGAGCGGGATGTGTGAATGGCCGAAGAACCCTTACTCTTCAATGGACGAACAGTCTGTCAAATTAAAAGAAAGGTGGTTCTGCTAAGCCCAAGTATAGGCATCTGAAAGGATTGTTTTAAATGGAGACACTTTAGGCCCCTACTTTGAGTACATCTCACCGTCTATGTTTTAAGTCAGTTGTCCCATTCCATAGAGGCCAAAAAGAACACAAGTACATACAGTGGTTCTTTACCCAGGCTGTACATTAAAATCACCTGTGGACCAATCACAGCAGACCAATGAAATCAATATTAGATCATGGGAGAATCCAGACTTTTTTTTTTTTTTTTTTTTTTTTTATGTATGCCTACAGTCAAGGTCCTGTCAGGACTTAGAAACCAGAAACAAAGAATTAAAATAAATGTTATCAAGTTAACAGGTTACTGAGGAATGCAGGAAGCAACAACTCCCTCTGAGCATGGGGGAAACAAAGAAATGAAGTCAGGGCTCTTCAAAGAGCAGAGAGGAGGGCTGATGTCCTCGGAGGAAGGACCTGGTGCAGCTGATGGGACCCACAGTTCAGAGGAACTGGCTTGCTAGAACCTGTGTATCAGATACAAATGGTCCTGGGATTGTGGTGAAACTGGAAACTAAAACCAGCATCTCCTACAGGAACTAAGTGGTAGGGCCACAGTGACACTGACTGAAACCTACAGCAAACAGGGTGGAGAGAAATTCCTGCTGTCTATACCACCCTTTCAGGCTCCGCTAGCGCATCCAATTGGCAAAGTTTGTAAAGAAGAAATGCTATTGGCACAATGCCAACACTAGCATTTCAAAGCAGTATGCAAAAGGGTAGGTTTAAAGTAAAAAATATGAATTCCTAACCAGCACTGCTCCCCCAGGTGATTCTGTGGGCAGGCAGGATTGAAAACCATTAACTAGTAAAAGCTATGATTTAAGCCCTGGCAGGTGGCACAGTGGATAAGGCACTGGCCTGCGAACCCAGAGGTCGCTGATTCGATTCCCAGACAGAACAGGTACCCAGGTTGCAAGCCAGGTCTCCGGCCAGGTCCGTAGCTGGAGGCAGTTGAAAGGCAACGACACATTGATGTCTCTCTACCTCTCCGCCTTTCTCCCTTCCCTTCTCTCTAAGAATAATAAATAAAATCTTTAAAAAAGAAAGAAAGAAAGTAAGCTATGATTTAGGACTCTCCTCAGACATTCCTGGTTTGTTTTTCTTTTCCCTCAGTCCATTCAACCTGCCCATGATCAGCAACCTGCTCCTTTGGTCCTCATGTTTGTCTTTGGGCTCATAACCTTTGGGTTCCCAGTCAAGGTTTAGGTCTGGCCCATGGATTCTCCCAGCATTAAAGAACTTTGACCCTACAGGACCCAAAGTAAGGCAATCAGAAGAGAGGTATTGGATTATGATGTCCATGGAGTTTGCTTTGGTTCATAATTTCAGGAGCCATAGTTCTTTGGAAACAGTCAGGTCTGGTGGTCCATTACCACTTGGTGTGAAGGCTGGTCTCAGCAGTGGTCTGCTGCCATTGACTTTGGTGAAAACCTGTAAAGGAAACATTTATTATTCCTGTGAGGTGTGTTTGAATAAAAACATTAGCTTTCATGCCTCTGTTTTTGTTCTCTGGGAAGCCTGATTGGGTTCTTTCTATTAGTTGCGGGGTTCATTGCTTACAAAATGCTCAATCAGTTAAATCAGAACAGAAATAAAGCTAGTCCTTCTCATTGTGAGGACTTCCTCTGTACAAGAAAACACCACCAATCCTCATTTACATGGTTAGAACGAATGTCAGCAGGCTTCAGTCCCTGGCTTAAATGTATATTCAGCACCTAACATGATCTAGGCATTGTCCTAGGTACTAGAGGTGCAGCAGCAAATAAAAAAAGTTATTGTCCTCATTGAAGTCACATCCTATTTGAGAAAGGAGACCATAAGTAAACAAATAAGTAAACTTCAGTGTATCATATGGCATATTAGTTATATATTACTACATAACTAATTACCTCGAATGTACACCTTAAAACAACAAAGATCTAATATCTCACAGTTCCTGAGAATCAGAGCCTAGGAGCAGAGTAGTTGAGGGACTCTGGCTCAGGGTCTTTTGTGACATAGAGCAATTGTCACAAGGTTTGCACTCTCATCTGAAGATTTGTCTGGCTTAGGGGATCTGCTTCCAAGTTCATTCATTGGCATTATCATGAGGTTTTGATTCTCACCACGTGGACCTCTCCAGAGAGCTGCTCACAACATAACAGCTGGCTTCCCCCTGAATGAGCCATCTAAGGGAAAAAAAGAGTGAACAAGAGGGGAGCCTTCATTCCTTAACCTCAGAAGTAAGAGACTATTGCATCTATTCTATTGTTACTAACCTTGATAAAATGTGGGGAAGGACAACATAAAGGTGTGAATACCAAGATGAGGGGATTTCCAGGTGGTAGTGCGCTCCATGGAGGAAGCATAGCAGAATAAAATGATAGGAAGGGAGTGGGTGTAGGGTTACCATTGCTCAGAGCAGAGACCTGAAGGAAATGAGGAGGCAGCTTTGTGACTTGCATTTTAAAGAATTCCTTTTCCGGGAAGCCATCCCTCAGCTCCTGCCCAACCTTGCATGCTCACTAAGAACTCCTACTGTGCGATCCCACAGTACCCACACTTACCCTCTAAAAGCTCTCATCACCCTGCTGTGTCTTCTTTCTTTCTCTTTCACTATGGAGTGAGTTCTTCGTGCCCTGAATGGTGTTTTATTCATCTTTGTTATCTCAGTAAAAGATCAGTAAATGTTTGATGAATAAACTAAATAAATTAATTAATTTACTTTGCTGCAGTCTCTTTTCAGAAATTTAGCTTGAACTACTCTTTAACATTACATGTTTTTTCTATACTAAGTATAAATTATCTTTGGTCTAAAGCAAATAATTCTTGAATATGGATTCATATCTCCACCCTAAGCATATAAATTTGCCCCTGTCCTCAAGTACTTTGCCTACAAACACTGTTAGTTCATGAAGCACCATATGGAACAAAAAGATGTGGCAACTAATTGAATGGGAACATTTTGTGAGAAAAATATTTTTGTTCCCATGCAGCAACATTTCTATTAAATAGTTTCTAAATATGTAAAAAGGAAAAAACCTCAGAGTGGCAATAGAATACCCTAAGGAATCTAGAAAGCATGCAAAACAGCAATATTATTTTATAATAAAAACCAGATACAAGTGATATTATTTCTTCATACCCTCCTTTCTGTTGGCAATCATTTATTTCTAAATATATGTCCCTTGTCCGATAAATCACATGATCTGATTCACCCACAGCCCCAGGCCAGAGGCAGCCACTTACACAAAAGGACAATTGGTCACGCACAGAAATATGTGTCTATTGTGTTTGGGAACTAAACCATCATTCCAACACCAACAGTCTCTCCTCCGGTGACTCCAGAGGTCCAGTCTGGCATCTAGCTCAGGATTGTTTCCAAATTGCAGCCCTGAGAACTCAAAGTACCAAAGCCCTGGAATCTAACGTGCATAGGAGTCACGTAGGTATTCTGTTAAATGCAGGTTCTGAGCCAGAAGGTCTAGGGTAGAACTTAAGATTCGGCATTTCTAGCCAACTCCTGGGTGATTCTTCAGGCTGGTCTTCATATCATGCTTTGAAGAGTAAGGTACTAAAATAGGTTCAGAGTCCAAACTTTATCTGTCTGCATACATCTATAGATGGTCTGAGATTTCTTTTTCTGCTTTATTTTTAAATGATCTAATGAGGAACTTCTTGATAATCAAGAAACATATTTATTTTATGAATTTGCTAAGATGTTAAGCCATTTTTCCCCAGAAGACAGTTTACATTTTGGGTCCCTATTCATTAAAAAGTATATTAAAAAAAAAAAAGTTCTATCATATATTTTTATTTAAGTAAGTACCAATGCCCAGAAATCTACAATTTAAATTTCAAGCCCAACTAAATCCTTACCTCTTCCCTCCATGTCAAATGTTTTGTTTCATGCATTTCCAAATTGGCAGTGAGCAAGTATATATGCATATATCCATACATATACATATATATATATATATATATATATACACGCACATTTATATTTATTAAAAAGAAAATTAAAATTATATTGATCATCCTATATAAAATCCTAGGCCAGCACCCTTTCCTCTGTGTCCCAGCTGCATAGGAGGAACAAGGGATTTACCTATGATGGGTATTATTTTTATTTAAGAATTCTTATTTTCAGTCCTGGCTGGTGGCATAGTGGATAAGGCCCCAGCCTATGAACCCAGGGGTCCCTGGTTCAATTCCCAGCCAGGGCACATAACCAAGTTGCAAGCCAGGTCTGTAGCTGGAGGCAGGTGAAAGGCAACCATACATTGATGTCTCTCTCCCTTGCTGCCTCTCTCCCTTCCCCTCTCTCTAAAAATGATGAATAAAATCTTTTTTAAAAATTAATATTTTCATACTTTAAATTTTTATTATTTAAAATTTTATTATTTTAAAATAACTAAAATATATTTTGATGTGACACTGATCTATACTCAAAACAGTGCCTTGAGTATGCAAGGTTATTCACTAGTCTTTGGCCTAGGTCTATTTAAGTTGTCTAATCAAGATATACAAATATCACACTTTACCGGCTAGAGGTTATTGGCTTTTGTTTATTTTTAAAGGCTTATTATCCAAGTGCAAAAATGTACCAATAATGAATAGGACCTCCCATCACTTATATCTCTTAAGCAGTTCACCCCATTCCCCTCTGCCCTCCTCCCTCACTGCACCCCATCCCTAGCCATCACCTTGGTCTAAGCTGGCAGGTAGCACTGTGCCCGAAGGCCTTGGAGACCCACTGACTGAGTTTCTGTGACAGCCAAGCCTCGCTTAGCATTCTCCCATCAGCCACCAGCTATGAGTCATATCTGTTCCCAACTCAACATGTCTCACAGCTCTCGCTATGCATACATTTCACAGGCAACTCACAGGGTGAGTTTGGATATTTTTAAATATCTATAATTAGTGAATCTGAAGTAACCACAGATTTCCATCTTACTTCAGTTGTGAGCCTCATTGCTACTTCAAAGATATGGAGAGCCCTTCTAACTTCCAAATACCCAAAAAGGCAATAACAAAAAAAAAAAAAAAAAACTCCATCAGAGTTGGAATGCAGTTATGTTGGAATGCAGTTTTTAAAATGCATGTACTCTTGTCATGTAAAGAGGGGCACAAGTCAGGAGACCCAGATCCACATTTAGCACTCTTTTGGTTGCATCTATGTCTGGCTGGCCTGGTACACTGCTCATTGCCTATCTATGGCTCAGTTTCCTCATTTGGGAACATGGACCAGCAGGGTTTTTGTGAAGAGCAAATGAAGCAATACAATCACACTTTGGGCGTAAATGAGATGCATTCTCCCATGGATGCCCAAGCTGGGGTAGGGGATAGGGAGGTGGTGCTAGGGTGATGAGGGGAAAACAGTCAAGAATTCTCCGTAGCTTAGAACATACTAGGACGTGCAAGGGAATTCCCATAACTTTCCCAAGGATCATTCTGTCCTGGGAAAGGACTTGGATGGTCCTGCAGAAAAATTAATTTGACCCTTTTCCTGTTCCCCATTAGAAAAGTTGCTGTCACTGAAAGAAGTGCAATCTTAGAGAAAAAGATGGGTGTTTGTTGTGTTAATATCCAGTTCTTTACAGCCCATGAGACCATCTTAGAATATACCTCATGGGAACAGAATAGAGTCATCCTGAACTCATAGTAGGACATCAAAAGTTGGCTTAAGTGAACCCGTAACTTGTCATAACTAGAATCACATAATTTGACTCTGAGACTTTTGTGGAGGAACAGAAATAGGGCAAGGAGTCTGGGTTGAATCTCTGTATTTAAACTCTCTTTTACTCCCTGCTCTGTCATTTACAAACAGAGTGAATTCAACTTCATCACAGGTAAAATGGGCCTATCTTGGGATTCTAAAAGGTCAGTAACTAATGCTTTTCCCCTCCTCCAAATAAAAACCTGGATGAAATTAAAATAGACATGAGTCAAAATGGTGGGGGTCAACATCAGCTCCAACAACTGGTACAACTTGATTTGGGAATGCAGCCTGGATCTAGAGTCAGCAATTCCTACTATTTCTAACATTTTACCCTTTCCAAAAACTGAACCAAATTCAGGCAAAATAGCTAGAAAGTCATAACCATCTATCTTCCCCAAAGGTCACTCTTGGCAACAAAGAAGAGGATAATGGATGTTAGATATAGGATGACATCACTTTCAAAACAAAAAGGGGAAACAGAGCTTTGTGACCTCAAATCACCAGGGTAAAGAGTGGGCCACTGGATGTGCAGACCCTTGAAACCCCACCAATCCTGAAAAAGAAACAGGTTTTCCTAGAGGGGGGGGGAGAGCATGACAGAGAAGCTGGAAGAGTCTGTGATGGAAGTCTAGACACAGGAGGACAGAGGAGAGGGTTCCCTGGTCAGATAGCACTGCTCCCACTCTTGTAGTTGGGGAAATAAATGAAATCAAGTAAGGGGAGCACCACTCAGAGAGCCAGTGACCATTTGTGGTTATTTCCTTTCCTTCCTTTTTCTCCCCTGACCCAGCCTGCTTTAGAAAATGAGCAAGGCCAAGTTCTGTAGCAGCTGCCCTAAGACACTTTCCAGCGGGCAACCCCGTCTACCTCAGTCTGCTCCCAGGCGACTATGACAGCCATGTGTCCAGGTTTCCCAGGGCAGCCTGGGTGTACTGCTGTGGCCCCTGTGTCCTACCCGATTTAGCATTTGCTGGACAGAGGAATCCTGACTGGATGATAATTATCCAGCCATGCTTTTTCTAGCAGGAAGTTTTTAGGCAAGAAATCACAAATTCTCTCTCCCCAACCTGTTTATTCCTCCAAATCACTACATTTCCTTGCCTCTTCTTCCATTCCTTCTTAGGCTCCTTTACTGGGTCCTTTACCATGAAGGTCAGCATTTCCTAGCTGTGATTCCTTCCGCTTTTCTGACTTCTTTCTACCCGTCCTCTCCGAATGACCCCACCCACTGCACGTCTTCGATTACACAGACAGCATTTGAGCTGATTTCTGCATCCCTATCCCCTACTCTGACTTTCTGGCTCACATCTCCAGCTGTCACAGGTTCCTGCAGAGTCCCTTTGACCATCCCAGAGGCAACTTACTTTCTTATGCTCCTTCCCTCCAGCTCTCTTTCATGTATTCCCCAGTTCTAGTTTTCCATTCATGTTCCCTAACAAAAATCTCAGTGTTATTCTAAGTTGCCAGTTCTATCAGTGTTTTACAGGGGGCCTCTTCTCTCCAACCTGGCTGGCTATTCCTGCTTTAGACCAGATCCTCATTGCTTTCACCTGTCTTCTTGCAGGGACCACCCCCCCATCCCCCACCAATACATGATCTCCCAGCTACGATTGTCAACCTTCCAGATTCACAGTTAGTCCTTTGCAAAACTCTCCTCTCTCACATACACACACCTGTACACACACACACACACACACACACATCCCACAAAACGTGCAGATAGCCTTGATTCCCTTTACCCAATGCTCAGGTTCAAACTTCTTAGAATGACCTGCAAGCCCACTGGCATCCAGCCCATTTTTGCCCTAACTCCCATTCGCTCGCCCTCCAAGCTTTAGGGCTCAATGGCACTGAACTTATACCATTTTTAGAAGAGTCCACTTTTCTGTTTATGCCCTTCCTGGGCTCTTCATGTTGAATGTCCTTCCCCAATACATACACCTGTTTCTTGGTTTGTAAATATAGTTTTCTTTTAAGGATAATCTCAGATTTCCTTGCCTTCCCTGCTTGTTAGTTAGGTCCTTTCTGTGTGCTCTCAATATTTAACTGCTGTAACAAAAGTATGCATAATCCAATTATAGGTAATCCATTGGCATTTTTGAGT
The DNA here is from genome assembly GCA_004026585.1 of Noctilio leporinus. Taxonomy (NCBI): domain Eukaryota; kingdom Metazoa; phylum Chordata; class Mammalia; order Chiroptera; family Noctilionidae; genus Noctilio; species Noctilio leporinus. The sequence continues at coordinate 149,453 of PVIW01001985.1, read as the reverse complement.
CTTCTATTTCAGTGGTAGCTTCTTGAGAATAGAGAATTACTTTCTATCTACTTTCAGCATCTAGACATTGGTCCCCTCTTAGCTTCAATCACTGCACCATTTATTGCATGCAGAGATGAATGGAAGAATGAAGGCTGGTTTACGTTAGTGTGATAAAGCATCCCATTAACCATAGTCCTGGGAATCGGGAGACACATCCCCAGACATCAGAGTGGCCTCTACTTGTCCTTGTGAACTTAGACAAACCCCTCCTCCAAGCTGTGTTTGCACCTTCAGTCTGAACAATAGTCAAATAATAACTAAACGACTCTCCTAATGGGTAGTAATGGCACATGAGAAAGTACTTGTTTTTTGAATATTTTCATATCTAATGTATAAGTTGAACATAATGAGATATGTCACTGCTAAGACCATGAATTAGACTTGCTGGCTAAATACAGTGACTCTTCTATCTCAGAAACTTTATAATAAATGAGTGAAAAGATGATACATATGCATAAGATTTGAAGAATTAAACATATAGAACTCAATTAACAGTTAGTTGCATCCTGATTTTATATCTAGAGCTAGTTTTTTTTCTTTTCATAAATCTTTACTTTGATGTTAGACTCCTCCCAGGATGTGACTTAAGACTAGCTAGCCTTCAAAAAGCCTTCTTAACATTTTAAGAAGTGAAGAGGGCAATTTGCACTACTGTGGTATTATAACTCAATCTACGTAGAGTCTCTTCTACGAGAATAATGTTAAACACAGAAAACTCTTCATGCATTAAGAGTTCATCACAATATGTTTTTCTACAAAAGAAAAAAAAAACAGAAACAACCAAAATGTCCAACTAGAGGGCAATGGAGAAATAAATTCCAGTGTTCTGTGTGATGGAAAAGAATACAGCCATTATACATCATGTTGCAAGGCTTTGCTGTCACTTGGGGAAGCACATGTGTTAAGATGCTATGTGCAAATGCCAGGTACAAAGCATGTATACCATAGGAGCACAGGAAAGGAAGAAGCACTGCTATGTATCTTTGCTTATTTTAGCCTCTGCCAATGGAAAAAGGGTGAAGGAGGCCTTCTGGGTTTCAGGAGTGGAGGACCTCTGCCAAGTACTTTTCACAGTCAGAACCTTTTCTGCCAGTTTGCCCTGTGGGGAAAAGAGTTCAGTGCACTCCTATTCCCAGTCCTGCTTCCTGTCTCTGAACATTTTAAAAATAACGTATGCTTGATTACCAAAGTAATTTACATTCACTTGAAAATCTCCCTAATTTTAAAGTTTATTAACCACGCCTGGTTTGAAGCAAAATTGGAAAATGATTGTTTTTTTTTTCAGCAATCAAAATTTTTGGCGGCTAGCCTCCAGAGTCGGAATTATGTAACGCTCAGTTTAGCAGAAAAACTTTTCTAAAAGGGCCAGCTCCTCTTCTAGAACATCATTGCAAAGCAACTTTTGAGCAGCGTGTCAATGGACTTTTTACTATCAGGGCAGTATTTCCAGCACACACCCTGGAAAGTGGGATACAATTTATGTTTTGTTTTGTTCTTTAATGCCTTATCATAGGCAGTGAATTATAGATAAACAAAAGGAGTATTCTCCTCTCCCCCAAGAGGGCTGTTCATGACTAACTATCATCTAGAGGTGAATAAAAAGAGAATAATAAAGACAGTTAAGAAGACATGGAAAAGCCGTTTCCTCAGAGTCTGGCTATGCTGCATACCTGGCATCATCGGGCCAACCCCCTACCTCTGTCATGTTCAAAAGCTCCCCGATGGTCCTCGCTGATCTAAATAAGTCTTTCCTGGGCCCTTGTGTAGAGTGGCTTTCACACCATTACAGTAATCTGGTGTGACCATTACAAATACAGACCCCAGGACCTCACCCCAGCCATAGGACACAGCAATCTCTGGAGTACGGCTCAGATCCTGTGTCTTAACAAGGTGACTTAGTCAGTCTGCTGCACCCTTTACCAGAGGAGAATCTGATGACAAAGGTGGGAAATTGACTTGCCTATGGTTATCCGTAAAGGAGGGGACAGAGCACCTCCTGACCTCCAGGTCAGCCCTTCTCTGGGGAACATTGGGCCCTAGAAGGACAGGCCTGTGTAAGGATGGATGTGATGGTCATCCAGGCCAGAAACAAGTCCTTGATCTACCATCCCCCCAAAGTCTTCCTTGGTTCATAGATAGCAGGATCTCTCAGCAGTATTTAGAGGAAAATAAAGAAGGAAATTAAAAAATAAAGCATAGTTTCTCCAAGCATGTATCTTAGAAAACTAGTCCTTTACAATGTAATCCATGAAGAAAGAATTTCATAATTGAAGTCACAGGACCCTGGATTCTTTCTCCTTGTCTTGAACAGTCTCAAGGAATCATATATATGTGGCTATACAGGCACTGAGAAGTCTTACAGTGAAGAACCCCATTGAACTTCCCTCATTCTAGCAGTTTCCTGACTCATTTGAGAGAAATGCCTCTGTGGTGTGTGTGTGTGTGTGTGTGTGTGTGTGTGTGCGTGTGTGTGTGTATGACCTTTAACATGTTTCAGTAACAAGTGCTCTAGAGAAACCATCTACTCATTCAAAAGTTTCTTCACTCAAGTCCATTGTCATAAGAAGTGAACTGGCTGGAAAAATGGGAGAGGCCCTAAACTTGAAGCCTACAGACCTCGGTTTTAGATTCCTCTCTGACACTTGCTAGGTCTGAGACCTTGGGAAAGTCTCTTGCCCCACTTTACAACTGAAGAAACTGAAACTAAGTGACACGTGCCTTTCCTGTCAACTCTACTGGGGTGTTTGGAGGAACACACGTAACTGCCTACAGATTAGGCAGCACTCTCCTCCCCTCCTCCTCCTCCCTCACATGTTATCACCCAGGAGACCTTCCCCATTTGAGACCTCACCCTGTCTGCAACAGCAGGGCCTTGACAAGGTGACACCCTGTAATACAAATACATCATTGATGGGTAACCAGCTAACCCACAAATCACCTCAATATCAACATCCTCTTGTCATTCATGACAGACCCTCAGCTGTAGAAGGTATTGACTCAGCAAATCACAGGTCAGTTATTCATGTCATAGATTGTTTTCTCTAGAGGCATTGACATGGTTCCCAGTCAGATGGCAGAGCAGACAGTTTCCCTTGTTTTTCTGGGTCTGTGTCTCAGTGGGTTGCGCTCTGTCCAGACACACTGCCATCAGTAGCAGCCTCTCTTCTCTTCTCTAAGGGAGGGACCCCCTTGTAGAGGAAGGGGACAAAGGCTGAAAATGGAAGCCTGAGCTGCTGCATAATGACCTTAGGGATATAGTCACTGATATGTCATTGACTCTGGTCACTCATCTCTGTGCCTCCCACAGTGGCTGGCACTTTTCCTGCCACCTCCTAGGTGCTGGAGAAATATTTCTGAATGAATGAATAAATGAATGAATGAAGGAATGAGTGAACTCTGTCCTACAATACCTCAGCATATTTTCTCTTGTTTAATGGGGTCTCCATCAGCCATTCTTCTCACCCATGAGAGCCCATCCATTATCATGAGTAGAAAAATTAATACAAGAAATCCATTAATACATTCAGAAAATCAGGCCGTAGAGGCCCAGTCATGAATAGAGCACTTTGGGGGCTCTCAACGATTTCACTGTTCAGTAGAAGACATTTATTGAGCTGCAAGTATCTCAGGTTAAGGCCATGGCACCATGTGGATTTATTTTATTTCTCCCAATAGATTTTAAGATTCCAGAGAGCAGGCACCATCTTCAATATCATCATCATCACCATCATCTTTATCTGCATCTTCATCATGTAAGTTCCATGGGGACAAGGATTTTTGCTTCATTTCCTGATGTCCTCCAAGCATTCAAAAGCACTCTTGTCATACAAGTGATGCTTTTTAAATCCTCAGTGAACATTGACTAATCATGATCAATTCTAGAAGCTCCTTCCTTCCAGCACTGTGCAAGTACTTTGTAGTCATTATTTCAACAATATAAACATAAATAGCTAAGCTGATGAAGCCATACTTTACGCCTAGGCGATATGACTCAGAGAACACATCCTTACAGCCCTCCCTACCATTAAGCCATCTCCAGACACCTCCTAGGCCTTACTTTTTCCCTCACAGTTCCTCATAAGACAAGTAATAATGTTTGTCAAAAGAATGAGAGGACAAGATTCCAAACCAAATTAGTAGCCCCAGGCTATTGACTGTACCCAAGAGCTCTGACCTTGAAAAAGCCAGCATTTCCACTGTCCAACTCCAAACCAGGGTTAATAAAGGAATAAAAACAGGATTGACCAAATGAGCATGACAATGTTACGCTCTGCCCAGCCTGGGAGCTAACAAGGTTTTTATTTACAGGAAAATAAAGACTTCAGACAGGAATATGATTCACCCTGCCTTGTCTCTAAGAGAAAGATGAGTTAAGTCAGAGGAGCAACAGAATGCTTCCCCTTTCAAAGACACTCTCTGTAGTTTCTCTCCAGTGATTCTAATGCAACCAAGCACAGAGTAGGGCCACTGGTTCAACTACCACCTGAACAAGGTCGGGGAGGAGAAAGATGGAGCTGGACTCTTTCCCAGGGCATGAAGAATGGCCTGAGAGCCCTGGCTGGTAGCACAGTGGATAAGATGCCGGCCTGCGAACCCAAAGGTCACTGGTTCGATTCCCCAGCCAGGGCACATAACCAGGTTGCAAGTCAGGTCTCCAGCCAGGTCCATGACTGGAGGCAGGTGAAAGGCAACCATACATTGATGTTTCTCTCCCTTGCTGCCTCTCTCCCTTCCTCTCTCTCTGGAAATAATCCTCTTAAAAAAAACAAAGAATGACCTGAGCCACCAGGTCAGGTCCCTGTGACCTGAGCCACAGGGAGGGATATCCCTGTATGGGGCAGAAACTTTACTGAGCACTTTTCATTTGAAATGCAAATAAGAATATTCATGGGAAGTATATATGGTGCCAGACAATTAGAAAAGTCTCCTGTTCTTAATGATCATATTTAATTCATTTCAGTAAATATCTACCAGTCACCTACTCTGTGACCTAGCTTACATTTGAGGTTTATTTCTTTTATAGCTCTGCATGGCAGAACACGCACCTGTTTTATAGTTCAAAAACACCAGGTTTCAGAAAAGAGCCAGTAAGAACAAGCATTTATTGAATGCTGGGGACTGGACACATTAATTTTACAATTGTATAAGGTAAATGCTTTATTATCTCAACTTTGCAGGTTAGAAAAGTGAGGCTTTGAGAGATAATGTTAAGCTTCCCTGAGTTGCACATGGAGTGGATGACAGAGTTGGTATTTAAACTAAGGAAGTCCTGTACCCTTGCTCTAAAATTCAAGGCTATGCTGTCTCCTAGGGTTAAATAATTAGCCCAAGATCATGCAGCTTGCCAGAGATAAAGCTCCACTCATGCCCAGAGCACTCTCCTCTCTCCTTGCTGCTTGAGGAAGTTATTTAATATTGGAAAGGGTCTCTGCTTTAAAGGAATTTATCATCTGATAAGAGAAGCAAGACAAACTTCATACAGAGCTAATATCAAGGCAAGGCCGAAGTCTGGCCTTCAGTCAATCAATAAGACCTCCAGGCATAAATTATTTTGTTCAGAATAGAGAGAAAATCAATCAGCATTAAGAGCAGACCTTTACTGAGAAGTTCGTATGCATTCGTGTTTTCCTTGCCTTGGCAGAGGCATTTCTTGCTCATAGAATAGCTACATGCTGCCCACTTATCCTTGCTCCTGTGCACTTAGGCCATTGTGACAATGGGCTATGAGGGGGCATGATGTATGTCACTACTGGCCCTAAACTAGAGAACCCATGAACTTTATATATTTCCAAGAAACATCCCAGGTTATGGAGTCTTTGTCAGCCTGGGTTCCTAAGTTTCTTTAAGGAGGAAAGTTCCTGCTGAACTGCACTGGGCAGTGCTTCATGAAGATGAAATACATCTTATTATGGGTTTAATAAATGTGCATTGGACACCATTAGGTGCCAGGAACCTAGATGCTAGTATACTAGGTGCTATCTTCCAGGATTACAATAGCAAGAGATCAGCCATGGTACCTTCAATTCCTGATGTAATTTCTATCTAGTGGAAATGACATATTTTTGTCGTTGCTCAATGTCTAATTATAAACTGTGATTAGAGTACCGAGCCAGAAGCATGGGGTACTTCAGAGCCCATCAGGTTTGAAGAATATGGTCTAGTTTGTTGGGTAAAGGAAAACCTCCCTGAACAAATGACAATTAAACTAAAAACAAAGAACTCAGCTGAGTTTCAAACCAAGAGCTTGCTCATCCTAGGCAGCGAGAAAGGCAGTTTGCAAATGCTGTCAGGAAAGGCCATGACATTTGGAGTCCAGAGAGACAAGGGGAAGAGGAGGCTGAAGGGTAAAATCATTTCAAATTCCTCACCATGGCCTATCAGGTTGTGTGACTGCAGTCCCCCCACCTTCGGAAACAACGGGGAGCTCCTGGCTGGACTGTGTCAGTGACTAAAAGAACGAGCTGCTGATTTGATATCAAACTAGCTGACATGAGGGAGGCCAAACAATGTAAAAAATTAGAGTAAAGAATTAGGAGGTACTGTGATTATCCAGAAAGGGGATGATCACAGCTTGGTTGGGGCACAGGAGGAAAAGGTGAAAAGGAAGATGGACTTGAGTGATGTACGTAAAATGACAAGATTTGATGGTAGATTGGAAATGGAGAGTGAGGAAGAGTAGGGACCAAGGATGACGTCTAGCTTTCGGAATCATGCAACGGTGTGGATGGTATTGGTTCTGGTTGAAATAGCAGAGACATGAGAAGGAGTTAGGTTTGGGGAGAGGAACAGTAATTAGTTTGGTTTTGAGTGAGTTGAAAGGTCCCAGGCTAAGGCTGTAGGAGAAGAGAACTTTTTGTTTTCCAGGCACTGGGCATCCTATTCTCAGTGCCTCCCTGGAGGGCTTTGGACTGACTGATCCCTTGCAGACAGACCACTTACCAGAAGAGCAGGGATGATGCTGTCACACTGTTACCTGGTGATCACATCTTCAAGGAGCCGATTCAAAGTTCAGAGCTACTGGGCTGAACCTTTGAATCTTCCCTGTTGTATACATTTTATGCTTATTGAGCCACAGTTTGGCAGTTGACTTAAGATCTATAATAAGAACTTTTTACAGAAGTAAACACACAGAAACCACACAGACTAGGAGCTGGGACACGGCACATCATCTGGGGTTTTCCGCTGTTTAGAGGAGAATCCCATTAACATCCCAGAGGACACATAGCATTTCAAGTCCCAGAGAAGGAGTAGTTGCTTCTGACTGGGGACATTTGGGAACAATTTCCTGTGAAACTTGCATCTCAGAGGATGAGAATCATTTAGACAAGTGGTGGTGGAGAAAGAAGAATTCAGGCCAGGAAATCACTTAGGCAACAGCATGGTAGAAGGCACGTTTCCTCTGCTAAACATCCTCCAGAACCCTCCACTTTGGTGCCCTGTCCCAAGTAGAGCCCTTATGGATCCTTATGATCCTTACTTTGTAAGAAGACCAATCACTGCTTGGAAAAGGGGTTTCAGACTGGCGGTCTGGAGTGTGATCACACTGGAGTGGTCAAAGACAGGGAGGAAAGGGAACACAGAAAGTACATCTTTATATTTCACTTACTTTCTTCCCTTCTACATCCACACATGTTCAATGTCCTAGAATAATCTATTCCTTATCCCCTAAACATGCCCCCTTTCATCCTTCTGTTCAGAGTAAGAGTGGAGTGGACATTCTGGACACCTATAACACGTCAATGTGAAGTCACTGTCAGCCGTGACAATTATGTTATGTGTTATGTCCAGACTGGGGTAATGGCATAGTTACCCCAGTATAATGGATGTATGGGATATAATGGAAACACCCTTAGGAGGGACCCAGAACACCTAAAACCATAAGTCTGGACAATGGGATAAGGACTCCCTCTTGACACCCCACATGAGTGGGATCTCTACCACCTGTGAGCTATAAGAACACAGAGCTCTGACCACTCAACACTTGAGCTTGGCTGTACCACAGGTCATGTTTGGACCCCAGTGGACTCCCCCTCCACTGGATATGTGGCGTCACTGCAGCCATTGGCTTGAGTCCAACAACCACCTCTCTACCTGCCAGTGACAGGAACTTCATTCTGCTCACGTCTACCATATGGTTCCCTCTGTATGTGTGTAACCTGCATGTGACTCTAGTGGCTAACTGGGGATATATCTCCTGATGGACCTGGCATTGTGGAAAGACACAAACATGTGTGAGTGACTCCTTTTGGGGATGCTCCCTTGCTCATGACACCCCCTCTGTACCTTTAATTATGTTGTCGACTCTTCCAGAAATAGCCTCGCTTCTGCATCATCTCGGGTTTAAATCTTACACCTTCTCCGGCACAAAACTCAGGGGTTAGTCCAAAGTGCCCTTCCCTCCTTCTGCAGCTGGACATGGCACCTCCCTTGCAAAAACTTTCTGCTGTTCCTCTCACTATATTCCATCTACTTGGGCTCAGGCTTTGGCGCTTTTTGAGGCTGGGTCTATACATGATTTTTCCTTGGGGACCTAGGCACATCTGCACACAAGGGAGAACTCCATAAATGTTAAAACAGAGGATGGGACCTGAATTTAGGACTCCTGGGCCCTCTTTTCAGGTCTGACTCTAACTGCAAAATACACAGGAGCAACGCAAAGCCAACTACATTCTTAAAAGACTTTTGTTCCATCGCTGAAACCACAACAGTGACACTCTGAGCACCTCAGGGGTTTATAGCCCAATCTCTTTTTACTTTGTCTGAATTTACAGCTTTATCATCTTGTGGGATGAATTGTTTCCTGCCGGTATATTAGTAATTCCTCTAGGACCCAATGTGCTCCACCTGGAGGTGGAGGAGGAGGGACCATGCCAGGAAGAGGCTTGTTCCTCTGCCCACCAGGCTGCTCAAGCCAAGATCCAATGCCATTGTGTAAGTGGACATGTGACCATGGACATGTGCAATGAGGTGGGCACGGACATAGGCACAGGTCATGACCATACAAGCTCAGTCCTCTAGAAAATGACTCATTTTGGCTCATTCACAAGCTTGAGAGGATGAGAGGCAGGAAGCAAGAGATCATTCCCCAGCCATGGTAACCATGTTACTGAACACCACCAGCCGCCCTCATGTGTGTGTTTCGTTCTCATTTATGCAAACCCTCAACAGCCCTCTGCAGTAAATCACATTTCAGCAGAGCAGATTATTCTGTCTGCAGCATAAACTTCTCACTGCCTCTCTCTCAGGAGCAGCCTCTCTAGGTAAATATAAATCTCATCCTAATAGCAGCGTTTGGAGAAGTAATGCTATTTGCCTGATTTAGAGAAAACACAACATAGGTTCTGGCAAAGCTGATCTTTTTCTTTAGGAATTAATCAAAGGCACATAAGTCAGAGGCACCCGAATGCTCCGGTGGCAGACGGTGGTGCACTGGTGTGTGTGCGTGTCAGCAGGGAGGGGGCTTGATGAATTAGCCGACCCTTCTAGCTCCTCCTCTGGACAGATGCACTAGGTTCCCTTTTATTTGTTTCCTGTCATTCAAGTGGTTTCTAGAGACCAGTTCATGAGATTTATACCGAGTTGAGAGATCAAATGGCTATTTTTCACTGCACAACTTAGGGAATCTCTAAGTATTACCCCAAGGGGATATGAAGACTCAATCCAGCATTGACTTCCTCTGCCTTGGGAGGGAGTTGGGCACCTGAGAGTGTGATGCTGGGCAGGCAGCTACCTCCTGGGGTGGGGTGGGGGTTGAATGGCCACAGCACAGGGAGGGAGGTGGGGAGGAAAGTCACTGCCCTTCTGAGCCTCCTCCACCTTGCATCTCTGAGGACAGGGAGACAGAGCTTGTAATCAAAGATTCAAGAATAAGTGACACTGCAGCCCTGTTCAAAGGAGCCACTTGCTGCACCCGGGTCAGTAGGCATCATGGTAGAAAGCAGAGGCTGTGGATTCAGATTTGCTCAATTCAAATCCCAACCTCATAGATTATGAACTGGTTAACCTTAAACTCATTACTTCCCATGCCTCCATCTCCTCGCTTATGAACTAATCTGCTAGGATTCTTGTGAAGATTAAGTGAATTAATACAAAGAATTTAGAGCAGCATCTGGTGCCATGAGCACGACTTATTAACTATCCTATTATTATCATTACAGTATTTGTGGTAGAAAGTCTACCACCTGTAAAAAACACATTACAGGGAAGCATCAGATGTGACAGTTTGCAAATCTCACAGGTTACAGAAAAGCTACAAAGAGCTCAGGATGCAAAGGTAGTAAGAGTGAATCCATTCATTCCTTTGTGGTCTAAGATCTCTCTGGATCCAGACCAAAGATAGGCTGAAGTGATCTATTTTCATTGATTGGTTATATGTAATCAGCATTTATGGTCAGAAGACTCCTATAGGTAGTAGAGGTCTTCTAACTACATTTAGGATGGGAAAGAGTAGAAGATGGAAAATTGGGTCCCAATGGAATAACAATGACCAACATGATTTGTACCAGTGCCTTCTCCTCTGTGAACCTAGCTCCCCCATCTGCAGAGTGAAGAGGTGGTGTCAGTGACCTCTAAAAATTCACCCAAGTCAATAGTCCATTCACCTCTCTGGTCCCCTAGGTAGGTTTGACAAATGGACTTCAGGCTTGGCCCAGGCCTGGCCCAGGTCTCAGAGATGAGCAGAATCAAGGACTCTTTTGATTGTCATTTCAGTCATTTCTTATGTGTCTTGGGAGAGACAGAAAAATCATAACAAGCACATGTCTCCTGTATGATCATTACTATAGGGCTCTCATTGGGAGACTGATAACAAAACACAAGCAAAAGGAAGGGACTAGCTTCTGTGGCTCAGCCATGTTCCCTCTAAAGGTGCAGTGCTTCTCAGACTTCATCATGTGACCCTCTGAGTGCTCCTGGAGAGTCTGCTAATCTCACCTGTCAGAGGACACAGCTCATGTCAACAATCTCTGGCAACTATGCACTTGGGCTCCTTGACTAGGGGCTGCTGACCACCCTGAGACAGCAGAGGCTGCTCCAGGTTCCCCTGGGTTTCACTCCCTGAAACCACTGGCTTCTCCTCCACAGCGATTTCAGAGCAAGGCTGGAGAAATTGTGCTTCCAGGACTGCAGGAGCACTACTGCCTAGATAAGGTGAGGGATGGGAGTCTGTTCTTAGCTCTCAGAGAATGGATCATTCAGTACATCCTCAAACCGATCGAGTACCAACCACATGCTAACAACCTTTGAGTGCAAACTCATACAAGATATTGTAGGAGTAGCTTTACGCCTTTTACTCTTTTATAATTAGTGTCCTTGAGGAGAATAGCATGCATTTGGAACTGGAGAGACTGAGGCTCAGAAAGCTTTAAGAGTATGCTAGTAAGTGGCAACACCAGGACTTAACCCAAAAATACTATAAGTAGAGTCAGAAATACAAAAGAGCAGAAGGCAGGGCCTTTGAGGACACAGGTTAGGAGCTCTGACTAGCTTCATCCTGTGCTACCATGTGATATTTACCACCTGTGATAGATAAGATAATACACTATGCACATTATGAGACATAAGATTCAGTTGACTGTGGGCAAGGGAAGTGAGGAAAGCTGAATGGGCCTCCCACCAGGAGAGAGGCGGATGCTCTTAGCAAGGGGAGACTGGAGAAGATAAGAAAAATAGTGGTAGCAAAAGCCACCCAACTATGCCATTTGAGATCCTATTTCCTTCTAGTTACCCTGGGCTAACAATGCTGACTGGACTCATGGAAAAAGAATTAGGAAGCCAAACCTTCTTTGGAGCTGCAGCTGGCCTGGGGAAGGAACCAGAGCTGTCTGTGGAGGGATGTGTTCCAGGGAAGAGTATTATGGAAAGGTTATAAGGATATGTAGTCAGTCTCAAATTAAAGCCAAGTTGGATATTCCTAAGAGACAGACCCTTAAAACATTTTCAGCAAATGTCATTAGTGGTAGAAAATAGAAAAAGACACACTCCCAGTATATTTACCTATTTGGATTTTAAGACTTCATGACATGCTTGTGTATTCCATTAAACATATCCATGTTTGTTTCAATTCACTCACTGATTTCACAGATATGTTTTGAGCCTCGATTTCATGTTGGGAACTGTTCTGGGCACTAGGGGGAAAGCAGTAAACATAATCAGTATGTTCCCTGACCTCATGAAGTTGCATTCTCGACTTTCCTCTCACATCTTGGTAGGAAGTGGTGGTCCCTTGGATATGTATAGCATCCACTTTGGGCTTCCTGTACACTCACCACCATGCCATCTGCCCACATTTGAGGAGCAGAGGTCCCAGGGGGAGACCAACAAGCTGTAGGACCAGAAAGAACATCCCTGCTTTACTTTAAGGTTTGTGCTACCAAAGATGGGGATGGATCTTCCAAAGCTGCATGTCAATAACAGAGTCTAATCCTCATCCTCTCCTATTATCAACAACCCTTAGAAAGAACCAGGATCTTGACCCCTCATTGAAGAAATGAGGGGTCACGCTATCTCCAGCTCCTCAACTTAATGATTGTGCAATCTCAGACCAGTTTCTTCATGTTATGCCTCTATCAGTCAGAATGCCAAGGCTACCAGTAACAGAAAATCCATCCCCAAGCCGCGTGAACAGTAAGTACCACATTTGTTATCTTGACTAAGAAGGAATGTGTGATGGGGTGGTTTCAAGGCTTCAAGGTGACTAATTCAGCGTCCCAGAAGGCATCATAACCCATATCTGTTTCCCCTTTCTTCTCTGCCACCCTCAGCACGCTGGTATGCCTATGAGGCCAGCTCCTTCGTAGCCCCAAGAAAGCTACAACATTTTCAACTCTCCCGTGGAGGTATCAGGAGAAGAGAGCATAGCTTGTTTCCTCTACGTATCTTTTGTTTGGTTGGGTTTTTCAGAGTGAGGAACCTTATCCGGAAGTCCCCTCACATCTCAGCCAGAACCGAGTCACGTAATTTCCCTTACATCAGACAAAATGAGCAAGATTATTGTCATTGGCTGGGATATTCCTCTCTGAGGGAAGATGAATCTTGGATGAAATAGGGGTCTATAAGCAAGAGAGAAAGGAGAAAGGCCTGCTGGTGGTCAATGAACAGCATCCAGCCCTATGGTTTTCTCTTGTACGGTGAATTCCAAGGTGGTGCTACCTGATATTGTATAAAACAAAAGCTCCCATGCACTCACTGCTGCCTGTGTGATGAACACTGTCCTTGGCACTGTCAAAGCCATTAATTCCAATTGGCCTCAGCCCTGGGTTTTCCTCAAAACCCTCTTAAAACCCAACATGATTTTGTGCACTTACTTATTACATCAGCTCTGCATTTAGAATGCAGGCTCTAGCAGGACAGCACCTGTGTTTCTCTTGTCCTTCATTCTAACATCTATCACAGCACAGGGATGCAACTGGTTCTTAAGGAATGTTTTGGAAGAAATCAGTAAATGAACTCCTTACAAGGTGCAAGATTCTCCTGATTCTTCTATGGCATTCTTCTCATCTTGCCTTTGGGGAAAGTGGCTAATAGAGGTTAGATAACTTGCTCAGGTCACTTGAGGAACCTGAGGGATGATCAGACAGTCAGCCTACACTATCTGATTCCAAGTTCTTGCTGCATTCCCAGTGCTGTAACCCCTGTGTACATGTGAAAACAGTTTTTGATTATGCGTCTTCTTCCTTGAGCAGCTGCAAACCTTTTAGCCCTAATTGCAGCCATGTTCTCAGTCGGCTCAGCCCCTGCCCTCCTCCTGGTCTAGGACCTTCTCTACCCCTCTGGGCAGAGCTTCCCCTGCATATGCACATCCATGTCTGAAGTTCAATTCTGACCTCCCTCCCATCCAGAAGTCATCATTTTCTATTCTTTGCCTTTATTGTTCCATCCTCTATCTCTAGCCTAACTGTTCTACACACCCTGACCTGATATTCCCAGAAGAATGTAAATCCTCAAGGATGGGGAATAGCCTATCACCTTGAGAGGCAACACAGATTTATGGTTAAATCCTCAGATGCTAGGGCCACGCTATCTCCAGCTCCTCAACTTAATGATTGTGCAATCTCAGGCCAGTTTCTTCATTTCTTTGGGCCTCAGTTTCCTGGTCTGCAAAATGGAGATAACAATGGTATGCTTATCATAAGGTTGTTGTCAAGACTGGGTTAATATGTATTAAACACTTAATGCAACCATGTTGTAAGAGCCATGAAAATGTCAACTATCACTTTTCATTTTTCTTTTCTCCAACAGTGCCAGGCACCTAGAAGATATTTTCAAAATTCCTGCTAACATGAATCCACTAATTCTCTGGTTGCTTCCTCTGTATATGGTATTTCTCTCCCACTAGAGAGTAAACTTTAAGGACAACCACTCCTTGTGTTTTCTTTTTCCTCTGTGTCCTTTCAGGGTCCACCATAATAGGAATAACTTGGCACGTACTTAATAAATCCTTTGGAAATGAACAAACCAAGGAGGCTTTTGGACCCAGGGAAATTCTTGTGTGAATTTATTTTTTGCATTATCTTTCCCCTTTAATTGCACATCCCTTCTTTCTACCTGAAATCAGATTAAGCCCCCCTGAGCTTAACCGACAGAGTTTCAAGCCATTGTTATCGTGCATATGAATTGACTATAATCCTTCTGTGTCCTGGTTACTGGCAGTTGGTCAGACAGGTGCCTGAAATAAAGACTTTAATCACTTCCAAAATACAGTATTGGTTTATAAAATGTCAGCCCTACACTGCCCTGTAGGGTCACTCATGATGACATTGCAGCCAAGGGAAAGGACCCCAAGAAACCTTAATTGGCCTTCAGCTGATTTCAAAAACCAGACCTTTCTTGCAATTAACTGCAAATCCCATACCATTCTATAAAATAAGAAGATCAGTCATAAGACACTGCAGTGAGAACATAGACAATGGCTCAAGGTCAGGTCTGTGCACCACAGATTCCTTAAGGAAGGCGAGTCAGTTCAGCCTTCAATGCATTTGTTTTGGGAATGACTTGACTTTTAAAAGAGGTGCCCCCAACAAGATTTCTCAGATACCCTTGAATCCATGCTCAAGTGAGCCCAGAAAGAAAACATTAGAGAGGAGAAAACAGGAGGGCTGATTCACTTTGGGCAAGAAGCTGTGAAAAGGTGAGTCTGGAATGGAAATTAACAGCCTGAGAGAGTTGCAGCTGAAGCCATTGCAGGTGGCACTTGGGCTCACACACATACTATAGTAGACCTCATTAACTTAGAGCAGGAATGACAACTGCAGTTCATTTTGCATGACATTTCTGATAGATTATAGAGGCTGTCAGGAACACTGTGTTCAGAAGGATTCTTCTGCTGCATTTCAGCTTAACAAGAAAGGAAGCTGTGATCATTCAGCAATGTCTGCTGGGGCAGAGGTAGAGGAAGTGACACCCAGTACCAAGTGCTTGCCATCATTGACTTGAAATGATGGGGGCAGGGTGGATTTCTGTTTGAAATGTTGGAATATCTATAAAGCTCTATTGCATTATTATTTTCAATTACTGTTTCCCCTGCAAACAGCAACATACATTATAAATATGAATCCCCACGTTAGAGTACTTATTCAAACTTTCTAATCAGTGGATTCTACTATCCTATGTTTCCTTACCATGAGAGCCCCTTGGGCAGGTGTGGCAGTGAGAGAAACATGCCTATACTGAGGATCTGTTTTGTACTGAGGACAGGTGTCAGTGCAGGCCTGTTAGGAACTGGCCCACACAGTAGGAAGTGAGCTTGAATGTAATGCACTTGGATCGTCCTGGAACCATCCCCTGACCATCCTGGTTTATGGGAAAATTATATTCTGTGAAACAGGTCCCTGGTGCCAAAAGTGGTTGGGGACCACTGCTACACCCACTCCCTATTTCCCTTAAGTGGTTTCAGGCAGGCCCTAAAAAGAGAGATCTCGTTCATTCTCACCATTTGCTAGAAGAATCAGCCAGGGAGTACCTCCCCTGTTTCCTGGAGCTTGAGGTCAGTATCATGGGATCAGAGCAGCAAGAGGCAACCCAAGGACATGTGCAGGAGGAAAGGGAACATCACCAAAGACAACTCAGGCCCCTGCTGACACTGCCCCTGTGTCACTCTGGTAGCACCATGGCAGATCCACTCCTCTGGTACTGTTCACAATGACAGCTTGAGAGAGGGCTGGGGAGATTCTCTCTCTCTGGAGAGGTGTCAACACATCAAAAGATGACATTTTTGCACATTTGGCAGGGCTCTGCAGTCTAACAAAAAAGGCATCACTGAGTCAAGAGAAGGGGTGGTTTCCCTGCACATCTGAGCTTGGAGTGCCAGAGACTGACAGTAGCTCTGGAAAAAAGGGTGCAAAGATTTCTAAAGACATTTCACTCTTTTCATCATGGTTCTGTAGGTTTTCAGGACAAGTCTTAGCTGTGAGGAATGTAGATGGGTTTTCTATGACACAGTGGCCTGAGCTTTCACATTCTGGCTGGTCAGCTCCCCTTCCTACCAGAGGAAAGCAAGAAGACCTCTTCAACATCACCAAGAAAGACATTTGGAAAATGTCAACAGAGTCAAACTAAACACTGGCTCAGGGCAGTCATTGTTCTGCTCCCTCCTTCCCTACTCTGACATCAGTATCTGAAGAATCTCTGATTTGTAATAAACTTCTTAATGAAAATATGATCAATTTTTCTATTTCACCTTCTCATGAAGTGAAAATTCTCCGAGGAAAAAAAGGCAGTACTGTTTAATTAGAAATTAAGTTAAACTCAACTAATTTACATGAATACATTGGATTACTTTGGTATTATAATTAATTCTTAGTGTGTGAACGGGAGTTTGTCTCTGCAATGTGTCTCAGAATGTGTCATGTGAAATCCCAGCTTGATGACAGCCTGGCTTCAATGTGACCTGCCCGTGGATTATAAACTCTTTGAGGATACAGGCAAGGCTGATACTGCTCTGTTGTAGGAACATGTTTTCGCTTGATTAATACTTTCAGAGCATCCACAGTGGCTGTTCACTAGCACACCCACAGTACTCAAAAGTAAATATAACAAGTGGATGTCTGCCTTCGTGGATCTTATATCTAGTCAGAAGAGACAGATTTTAAACAAGTAACCCAATCAATAAATAAGACCCTTTCAGGTAGTGACACATTCTATAATGTACTATAAAGAAATAAAACAGTGATGACATAAAAAGCAATGAGAAGAGAAGAGTTCCAAGAGCTGAGAATGAAATGGTAAGGAGTCAGCCATCATTCCTAACAGTTGGATGATCTTGGCATGTTCCCAGAGCAGAAGGCAGACTGTCATCACTGGAACCTGGTAAGATATGAGGGAACTGATGGAGTAGAAAGGGTATAGATCATGGTATAGATTCTAGGTTTTATGCTAAGTCCAATGAGAATTCTTTGAAAGATTTTAAGTGAGAGAATGACATTAATCTGATAAAAGATCGCTTTGGCTTCTATTTGGAAAATGGATTGTAGAAGGTAAGAAGTGATGCAATCTCATGTATATATTCTCATTCTAAACCTTGAGTGGGAACAGGTGAGGGAGTGTTGGGCAAGAGCAAACAGGCAAGAAATGAACATGCACACACACACACACGAGCAGGATGCATTAATTGGTTATAAGAAAAGCAGCTATAACAAGAAATATCTCACAATACAGTAGCTCAAAGAAGGTATAAATAGATCTCTCCTTTCTATAAGTCTTACTGAGCAGTCCAGGGTTTGCAGGATGGCCCTTGTCCTACAGAGTTATCAAGGGCACAGCCTTTCCCAACCTATGGATTTCATCTCTGGCTCCCAAGCAAATGATCTGGTTCTGCCATTTCCCAGTCATTAAGAAAGGGCAAAGGGAGAATTCTAGAAAGTGTGGTGCTCATCAGTGTTTAATAACTGGCTCTCTTGAGGGCCAAAACCTGGTTCGTTGCATTTTCTAATATTTATGGTATAAATACTTCTGCATGGCTGAAGTATTCAGCTTCACCTCACTGAATTCAGAGTTGAAAAAAGATGCAAACAATGGCATCTCACAGATCACAAGGTAGCTCCAGCATACCACTGGCTCCAGGGCCACGCTCCTCCAAACTAATCCCGTGTTGGAGTAAGACAAGGTATAGCCTACCCAAGGACACTAAACTACAGGGCTTTGAGGAAACCACACATTGACTAGTGTGAAAGGACCTGAAATTTTACTAAAACTCACAAGAAAGGAAATTTTAAAATGATAGGAGTAGAGCAGATTTTTACAGCAGTAAAAACTATTCTGGATGTTACTGAAATGGTGGATACAAGTCATCATACATTTAAAAAAAAAAAAAACCTTGAACTTACAACACAGACAGTGAATGCCAATGTAAAGTACAAACTTTAGTTAATAATAATCTATCATTATAGGCTTATAGATTGTAAGAATAGGGGAGGTGGGAGAAGGAGTATAAGGGAGTATATTGGAACTGCTGGTATTTTCTGCTTAATTTCTCTGTATACCTAAAACTATTCATAAAATGGTCTATTAATTTAAAATTATAGAGGAGGAATTACCACAGGTATGTGTATAAATGTGAATGGTGTGTGTGTGCCTGTGTGTGCATGGTGGGGCATGAGAGGCATGGTAGAGGGACCTCATCAATCTGATGGCAGGAGATCTAACTGAGTCACTGCCCTACCCCTGCACCTCAGACCCAACAGAGTAAAAACAAAAGGCAGTTCTATGGAGAAAATGTCCACCCTTCTTCAGGCAGCCTACAGCCAGCCCTCTTCTACAAGGTCACTAATTTGGATCTTATTAATGAGGGTCTGCCAGATACTGCACTTTCCTTAACTAGAGACAGGTCCAGTTGGAAGAATCTTAACTCAGGGGTCCTTCCTCTCTTGTATCCCTTTGCTTACAATTCTCCTTTCTGCTTTTTTATTGGAAATAACCATCCATGTATGTTTTTGGGGTCCGGGGAGACACCAAGATGGAGTGTGAGGGGAGTCACTATCTACTTCTCCCTGTCCTTCCCACCCAAACAACTATCATGTCTCAAAATGCCCAATTTCCTTTCTATTGTATATGGTAGGTTGAATGATGGTCCCCAAAGACAACTGACTATGTCCTAATCCCCAGAACCTGTCAATGAGTTCCAAATATGGCAAAGGGGCTTGGCAGAAATGATTCAATTAAGGAATTTGAAAAATCATCTTGGATTATCTAGATGGACTTGATGTAATCACAGGGGTTCTCATAAAACAGAAAACAATGTAACAAGGGAAGTAGAGGAGCAAACAGAAAGACTAGAGGATATTATGCTGTTAGCTTTGAAGGTGGAAGATGGGCCATGAGCCAAGAAAAATAAGTGACCTCTAAAAGCTAGAGAAGGCAAGGAAATTGATTCTTCCCTAAAGCACCCAGAGGGAACACAGCCCTGCTGATCCATTTTAGGACTTTTGACTTCCAGAACTGTAAGAAAATAAGTCTGTTTTTTTTTTAGCCACTAAATTTATGGTAAATTGTGGCAGCAATTTGTGACACAATCAGGAACTAATACATATTCTGTCTACCTGGGAATCTGTTGTTTCTCTACCATCAAACTATCCAGGTGTCCCAGGTGTCCCAGGTGTCTCTTATTCTGCGTATCCCCTTCTTTCAGCTCCTACATCAAATCTTTGCTTTCCGGGCTGAACCCAAAAAGAACACACACCACTATCTTGCCATGCTAGTCTTAGATTGGCACATTCATGTGGCTGGCAGATAAGGGCACTTAATAAGCATTTGTTGAATGAATGAATAAACTTCGTTTTCCAAATTCATCCTTTTCTAAATTCATTCTATGTTTAAAGGGATATCCTGGGATCTGGGGGGTTGTTTTTAGTATTTTGTTTTTGGTTGTGCTGTTTGCTTTGATCCACCCTCTCTCCCATAAGAAAATACCCACCCACACATTGGTTTCTAACTGAAAGTACACATGGCTTCATTTTTTTGTTTTTGACCTGGTCCTGTGGTTTGAACTCTTTATGGAGCTCTAGTTCCTGGGACTTCCTGATGGTAAATGGACATTTCAACTTCTTTTTATGGGGGACATCATTCTAAACTAGAAGCAGATGGAAAGCTCTGGAGAGCCTCTGAAGATAGAGCCTCTGGGTTGGGTTCAAAAAGATATAGTGACTATATCTCAGACAGCACAACAGCATGTGGAACTGAGGAAGGAATCCTGGGAGCTGTGTAGGCCTATTAGGTTCATAAAGAGGAATACTGCTCCCAAGTCACAGATTGTACCCCTAAACCAGCCATGCATCTCAGATATGCAATGCCCTAGGTCACAATGACACCAGGTTACAAGTTACAAGCAGATGAGATCCTAAGATGAAAAAACAACTCAAAGGGTCTTTTTTTCTAAAGCTGGGTCATGATGTTTAAGAGTATCCAAAGATGCATTGCAAAGGAATTTAGAGGCCCATTGCTCAGTTTCTCTGTACAGCCAGGCAAATGGCTTCTGCTCCCAGGTGTCTGATCTCTATGACCATATAGAAAGGAAATGGCTGGGTCAAGTCTCGGCCACATAAGTACAACAAGAAGGGCACATTTGTTTTTAATTCAGGATGGGTCAGAATGCAATGAGATGATGAAAGATCACATCAACTGTGAGGCTTGAATATGAAAGCATTTCCACCAAGAAACACACACACACACACATGCATGCACATGTATGCACACACACACACTACTGGGAAGAATGCTGCTTTGCTAAGGTGAAAATAAATGTGGTAAAAATCAGCATTTTTCACCCTCATCTCACTTTGATTCCTTTCCATGAATCTGGGAACTGCCAAGTGTCAAATATTTCCAGTTACTTAATAAGCCCCGCAAGATCACACTAAGGCGACACTAGGCAGAGGACTTCAAGAGACAATACCAGTTAAAAGTCCCAAGTGGATCTTCTCTGCCTTGTGGTGAGAGCAGAGAAGGAAGACGACGACGCTAATTAAACTGAACCCTCGGATGTAGACACCTGACTACTGGCCTATGCCAAGTGGAAATTGCTCTAGACTACCCCTGCTGGGCTAGACTTCATCTTGAGTGATTTGTCCACCTCTTAGAACAACCCTCAGCCTAATAACAAAATGGTTTTTCAATCATTCCAGATGAGACCCCACTGCTAGTAGCCACCATTCAGCATTTCAGTAGGGGTTCTTTTAAGACTGGTTTCCCAGGTTGTAAGTAGAAAACCTTACATCAGCTTAAATGTAAGGAAATGTCCCAAGCTCATGCATCTCTAAGGAGGATTGGCAGGGTTCATTGGATAGGAAGAAAGGCACCCTGGCTTTGTAGCTCTGTTGTGTTCTATTACAGACAAGCATCATGCAATGGCATTCTCATGGAGCTCAGCTCCGATCTTAAACTGCAACCCCTGGCATGATTGGGAGAAAGTTTATAAAGAAATCCAATATGTTAAAACCCATAAGGAAAAAGTATGATCAAAGATGTTTAAGGTCACATAATAATGAAATTCCACTCTTGTCTGTAAGCTTTGAGAAAAGTTGGGATATAACAAACATCCCCATGCGTGTTAGTAAGAGTGTAAATTGGTTTAATTATCTTAGACTGAAAACCAGTGATTTTTTTTTTTTTTTTATCAAAGAATCTTAAAAAGAGCCCTTTGAACCTGTCATACAACTTTTGCCAAAGTATTTAAGGGCAATTACCCAACAGTTAATGCACAAAAATCTCCAATGCAATATAAGTGATAGCAGCAAAAACTATTTTTTTAATTAATAAAAGGAAACACTCTGGCCCCTACATAACTATTATATACCTTCGTGAGGGAATATTATGCAGCTCTTAAAATTATATATAAACATCACCTTAAAACATTGTAAAGTGTAAATATTGCCACGTTAACTTTAAAGAAAAGGATACAAGTGTACAAGGATATACAGTATGCTGACAATGTAAACATATTAAGATGCAATTGTGTAGTAAGATTGTGGAAGAGCTTTTTGTTCTTATTATTTTGCATCTTCCAATTTCACAATGAGCCCATACTATTTTTATAATCAGAGAAAACTAAACTATGCTTTTAAAGCATAAGTAAAAATAAAAGTGCAAGGAAAACATTACCCATTTATACCCCTACTTTAGGGAACATAAACTGTAGGAAAACTCACATCACAGAGTATTTTAATTCTCATGCAAACAAAACCCTAGTTTTTATATGCAGATATTCATGAATACGGAGAGGCTGGCAGCTGGAACCAGCCCTTTGATGTAAGCCAATGCATGCAGAGCTATTAGAAACAGGATTTGTGATAATCCTATTGACACAACTCAGAGAACCTTACCTTTCCAGACCTCAACTTGAGCACAAAAATATTACAGAAAGACCAACAGCATGGGGTAATTTAGCAATTAAGGGAACTTCAGTAAACAGATAAGAGGGATGGGTTCATTCATCTTGATTTCCAAAGTTTCATTAGTAAATTTCTTTGGAGGGTAAGGGAATAAAAAACACTGCAAGCTAATATTTGCCTTGAGAAACACCGAGGTGCAGACAATGTCTCTTCTGCCATTTTGGAAAGGTTAGGGCCATAAAACACTCCACTAAAATGCTCTAGAATCCCACAGAATGTCATGGGATAAACTGTGTCCCTAGCCATTAATGATCTTCTGCATCACTGCTGAGATAAGACCCCACTGGCACAGGAGTTTAGTTCATGTTCAACGCCAAACAGTTTTGCCCACAGCCGATGCAAAAACATTCAATTCAGATTTGTTTTCAGGAAGCAGTTTTGACTTCCCTCCAACAAAGCTGCCTCATTGAATCTGCTCTGGCTTGAGATTTTTGATACTATATTTTGCCATAAAATATAGGGAGCAATGGAAGAAAATATATTTTAGAAAGTTGCTAAAGAAAAACACTTTATAAAGATGGTACGTTATCTTAAAGTCCTGGTAAACAAGGAATATTACAACTGACCCCCTGGGATTGGAGCCATGGAACTGCATTTCAGCACTAACTTTGCACCCACCTTGAGTTCATCAGAGAAATCACTGCTTTCGTCAGCCTCAAGGGAGCCCATGATCCAAAAGTCAATTAAAAGCCACTTCTTGAAGCAGATCCAGAATGTGTCCACAGAAAGGGCTTGGCGGAGGCATGCTTGCTGGCAACAATTATTGCGAAGCTGCTTCTGCGCAGCAAACACATCCATTTTACCCACAGTGTGTGATACAGATCAGCAGGAGTTGAAACGTTTTCTAAAGATGCTTTATATCTGATGAAGAAAATGCTATTTGTCCATGTTTAGGCTGCTATTTTCCCACCAATAGTATGATTACTATTGAGGGCGGCTTTGGACATGGAGGGGCCAGGTCACTGCATGGCTTCAGCATTGCCTGTGAGGTCTAAAAATGCTCCATAATTTCCACTGGTAATTTTTAAGGCAAACAGAGGATCCAGAGAATGAGGTGCTTCTCTGCAGAAGCAAGCCCAGGAAACCAAAGGAACATGAGGGGACAAGGACGTACTGCCACCAAAGCCAAAGGACCCGAGCTGATGGGCCACCTCAACAGAAGCTGGCCTGTTTCATAGCTGTCTCCTTAAAGGTCTTCTTCTTACCTCTTCACCCTGTCCTAATTTCATTTAAAAAGATTAAGGGTAGTGACTATACCAGCCTACTCTATTGGAGTGGAGGTAAGAACAAGGCATTAATGAATTTAAAAACAGCAATCAACTTTGCAACAGAGGAAATCTTGATTAAATTTACATAATTGTGATGTTTTAAATAATGAGCCTCCACTCAGGCTTGGATGTCAACTCTCCTAGAGGTGCTAACATCATTATTCCACAGGAAAATACTCAAAACAAGAGAATATTATGTCCAACGCTCTGTTAGATGACGTGGAAATCAGCATTAAATGAGCTGACGGTACTTCATTAAATAAGGGATCTAGTTTCTCTATGCTTCCGTGGAAGCTGCATTAACTCAGAAAACATCTCAATAGTTGCAGGGGAGCGATCCTTTCCTAGAAAGCATAAATAAGCCAAACACCATGTTGAAAGACCTTGTGGACCATTGCTTAGCCATAATGACCTCTGGGGGAATTTCTCAAGTATTCATGTAGTATCATTACTACATGACAAATGCATAGAACTTTGGAATAATGACTATTCATGATGGCCATTAGGATAATTAACAAATTTATCGCTCCTCCATGACCACCATGAAAACAAGATCCCCGCCACAGCTTTTAGGCACTCAGTGAAACATAACACCAAGAAGAATTTCAATGTCCAATGTTAGCAAAAATAGCAGTAAATCACAGTATGTCTATACAGTATTTATGAGTCTGCCCATGAAAATTATGGTCATAAAGAATATTCAAGGACATGAGAATAAAGCTTGTGATGTGTTAAATTAGGATTAAAAGTATATAAAGCATGATCACAGATGATTTAACAATAATCTCTCCAACAGAGATAATGACTAATAACATTTGTTATAGCTAGCCTCTTTCTATACAGATGACTTTTATTCTCTTCTTCACAATTTTGTGTTAAAAAAATAAGCAACTTAAAGATAAATAGCATGATGTTATTTATGATCAAAATGGGACTCTTAAGTATAAATATCTATAAATAAAGAATTTTTTCTAAAATTAGGAGGACTTTATTTCTCCTCTAAGATGCTAAATTCAAAGGGGAGATATTTTGAGGTCTGTTGGGGTCTTAAACTCCTTGACAGCCTCCTCTCCCGGTTTCTTCCCTCAGATGCTTTGAGTCCCAAAACAGAGCACAGCAGAGCACGACCCTTGTCCTGTTCCCAGAAGGTGAATTTTGGCACACTAATGGGCACCCAGAATTCCCCAATTCATGACTTTCTAACAGGCCCTGAGGTGGAGAGCCATCTGTTGCTGGCATTTGGAAGCCAGACTGAAGCTTATGGATCTGAGATTAAAATAGTTTCAGAAGCAGGATTCTATCAATGGTCACTGAGCATTAGCTTTGAGTATTCTTCTGCCAGGCACACGTTCACCAAGTCAGCTAACCACAGAAAAGGTGAATCCACATAGAGCCCTACTTCTGCTTAGTATGAGTTGTGTAGCTTTAGGCAAATGATTCAATTTCCCTGGCTCTTAATTCCCTTGCCTGTAAAATCATATCTACTTCTAGAGCATCATTACAAGGATTAAATGAGACTGTGGCCAGTGGCATCTGTGCACTTTTGCCACAACCAACCATGGCATTTCAGGTAAGGGCTTATCCTGGTGCTGTGGAAATGCATTGACCCATAAGACACAGCATTGATCCATAATAAGCAAAAACCCTCCTGCAGAGACATGAAAAAAAAGACATGCATTCAAGACTGTCTTCAATTACGGGCTCAAGTTAGACTTACCAATTCCATAAATTTAGATTAGAAGCAGCAAACTAAAGGCTGGAAATCAGAATTTGCCATGGAGAAGGTGACAGCTGAACTGGGTTTGGAGCCTAGGTAAGAAAAATACATTTTTTCCCTTATCTCTCCAACCTACACACTACTTCTTGTAAAGTGCACCCAACACGACAACCTTCAATCTTAAATCTCAAGTCATAAAAAAAAGGAGCCAATCTGTTTTAAATATCTCTGCTTTCTCCACTGCCTTCCTTCCCTTCTTTTCCATCCTACTCCTATTTGTCATTTTAAAGGGTTTAGGGTTAATATGTTTGGGGAGTTTGGTAAGAAAAAAATGACAAAAATGGAAGCAATCACAGGTTACCAGCATCTACAAGAGTTATTATGGTGGGTCTTCTCTTCTAGATGGCAGAGGTACTTGGAAGTCAGATTTTACCCTGAGACATCTGGTTAGGTAGAATCTTAGACCATGTCTTTCTAGGTGCCATGTAGAGGACTGCAATCCCACCAGCATCCCTGTGAGAGGGATACAACCTGTTTCTCCACTGGCTCCAATGATTCCTGAAGTGTGTTCCTCACTGACTTTATGTTCTAGTCATCTAAAAAATATGTACTTGCTGGTAACTATTTCAGCACAATGCATGCATTACTCCCATGCCTGGGAACACAGCAGCAAATAAGAGACAATAAATTCTTGCATTCATGAAGCCACATCCTGGAGAAAAATATGATGCACACCTATGTAAACAATCAAATGCAGAGATGATTACAGATGGTGTGATCTATCACAAAGAAACTAGACAGGGCAACAGGACCACTTCTAGACACATGGTCACCAAAGGCTCTGTGAGCACAAACCTGAGTGATAAGGAGACGTGTCTCCTTGCTGTCTTGCTGCAGTGCCCCTTACTTCATCTGGAGAGATGGTACACTGTAAGGAACAACACTCTAACTTGTTCAGTGTGCCTGCCATTGTTTTCACAACAAGGTTTGATTAAGAGCTCACCCTAGACTATTTGCAGGGAGGTAATAGTGCTGTAATGGCTAAAGCACAGAATGTGCAAAAGCATCACTCGTTGTGCTGTGTAGGATTTCCCTTTTAACAATGTTATCTCCCCAGCTGGATGGGAGTCCAACGTGACAAACTGCTGTGGCTGCACAGAAAAGCAACTGAAGAACTCTGAAGAAATTTGCAAAGGCTTCTCAGAGAGAGGGACGTTTGCTGTGGGTCTTAAAGGAAAAGTTGGAATTCTCTAGGCAGAGAAGAAAAGTGGAGCATTCTGGTAAAGAAAACAGCTTAATATGTATTGCTAGAGTTGAAGAAGTGTTTCTGGGAGGATAGAGCCTGAGGTACAAAATGGGGCTAGAAAGAACACCTGAGTCCCAACCGCAAAGAGACGTGGATGATTTGCTATGCTACTGAGACTTGAATGAGTTGACTGTGAGGGACAGTAGGAGGATGCTAAGCTGGGCCATGACATGGCCAAGCCATGTCTTTGCCTCAGAGGATGTTGAATGCATCCAACCCGGAAAATCTTACCCAACTGATTGGCTTGGTGAATTGTATAAAAGAAAATAGGCAGATGCTCAGGCAAGATGATGAAATCATGGTCATCGGGTATATTTATTTCTATGGAAGCCTTTTTCTCAACTGATGGGTACTCATAATTCATCTTTTTTACAACAAATTGAACTGAACACCTCCTGTGACCCAGATGCACAATTTGGCACTAGGGATACGGAGCATCAAACTCGATCCTACCTGCACTCAAGGACCCTTCAATCTGGAGAAAGAGGCTGATTTCTAAAAAGGTGATTATCTGTTTTGTGACATTGTGAAGGAGGCTCAAAGGAAGGATAGCCACTCTAGTCTTGGGGCAAAAATCTTCCCAGAGGGAGTGATGTCTGATCAGAGACCTGAAGGGTGAGGGGATATTGTGGTGAGAAACAGGTAAGCATGCTCCAGGCAGAGACTGTGCACAATTTGAGAGGTATCCCAGGGAGGCAATGTGGCTAGAATGTGGGCTTCAGGGCAAGAAGGGGTAGAAGAAAAGCCCAGACAAGTAGATAAAGGACTTTTTTTTATTATTATTATTTCTGTGAAAGAAGCAGATGGGAGAAAGAAGAGAAATGCAGTCAATGGTGCAAACTTCACTGGGCATTTTCTTAAACTCTGAATTGCCTCTCCCTGGACACGGTACCCATCATGTGACAAAAGAGAAAATGGAAGCTTTCTTCTTCTTTCCTCCTTTCCTTTTTAAAATGCCACACTGATGAATCAATACATCTGGTTCCCAAGGCAGGCTCTCTATTCTCTTTCCAGCAACTTTCTGTTATAGTTCAAAACGTGAGGATGGAGGATCTTATTCTTTCCTCAATTTCAAGTCCAACCTCTTCAAAGCTAGCTATTGCTCAACCAAGCAAGTCTACTTTTCCAGAGGAAATTAAATTGATAGACTCTCTCATGTCCTGCAATTTCACCTGCCATAAATTCCACGCAGCCAAAAGACATTCATCGTAACCAGAGAGGCTTCATTGCAGGTACTGTCAGTGTTTGGAGCGTGTATAAGTTGGGACAGCATGGAGACAGCCCAGAGCCTCCCAGAATCTGTATCTAGTGGCAGATACAATGACTATTGATTATCTGCCCCCTCCAGATATTACACCATGTGTTAAACTGTCAATTTATCTCTTCCTCTGAAACTGCTTATCGATGCATAGCTCAGACAAGAAGCCAGGGACATCTGGATAATTTGAAACTGTTTTGCCTTATCCCACCCACCCTTAACCTTGACTGGCAGCATTAATTCTGCTGATCAGGGAGAGAGAATGGAATCACCGATATGCCCAAACATTTTTATATAGTCCTCTGTCTCTGAACTGTCTGTGCCAGTTCAGCAATCAGAGCAGTGGGAAGAGTAAAACCCACGAGAATCACAATAAGGCTAATTGTATCCTGAGTCTGGAATATTAAGAGTTGATTGTCTTATCATTGAGGGCCTTTTAGAATTATGACAGTTTCATGAATAGGTAGGTGTGTGAGGTATGTGTGTGTAGGGTGGATAGATAAATTAAGCCAATGGATTTTAATTATTTTTAGCCATAAATCCTTCCTTCAAAGAAAAGGGTAAGTACTAGAATAAATGCCTGACGGAGGAGGCTATTTCTAGACTTCTTGGTCCCAGGAACTGGGCCTGTGCAGCAGGTATAATAGTAGCCACCAGCTGAATATGAGGCATGGACTTGTTTTTCTTTTAGAGGGTCTTGATTTCCAAGGGCAGATTTGCTCCAAACTAATAGATAAGACAAGAATGTCCTCTTGCCTTTCGGTTCAAGGGATTTTGTAATTCCTTCGTTCTTTGAGATGTGCTTCTGTTTTCAATTTGAGAGGAAAAGAGGAGCTATAGTGCTGAAGGCTCACATGTGAAATAGATGTAGTTGAAGTCTGGGACCTCAACCTAGATCAAGGTCATGGTACATTCCAAGTGGACATGGCAGTGTATGTAACAAATCTGTTTTCTGGTGAGGTTCCTTTATACCTCATGTTCCCTTACACAGAAAAATAAAACCTCAGGTGCCTTTTTGAAGGCATATCCCTTGCAAGATACAAGATAAACTCTAGGGACAAAAAAAAAAAAAAAAAAAGACAAGACACTGCAAAACAAAATCCAAAATTTGAGTTGGTTACAATAACCCTGTTCCTAGTGACTATGTTAAAATTTATTTTTAGATCTTGTGTGCATTGTAGGATAAAGCAAACAAGTAATTCTGTGATATTCTTACTATCTCAGGTGTTCTTGAGAGCTGGGTTCCTTAAAGTGGGAAAAAGAGGTAGAGTTGTGAGATAGAATTCTTATCTTAAGTAAAACAGCCCTGGTTTAAAGACATATCCATATGAACTCAGGATGTATTTTATTTTAAGACAAATAAAACAGAAAACAGATTTCCTCATTCTTTTCACTAAAAGGACTTAGGAAGGCCTAGAAATACGGAGCTGTTCCTAAAAGTAGAGCCTGAGAAAAGGACTTTTGTCGAGGCAGTTTTGAGGGGAGGTGAACCCAGGAAGCAAGAAGGAGGCATCAGGGAGAGAATGACAGAAAAAGAGCAAAAGCCAGTACATGGATATGTTACTAAGGGCACACAGTGAGAAATGGAGGTTTGATGCTATGCAGACCTCTGAGATAGTTCCAAAGGCCCCCACAGAATTGTCCTTCTGCAGACAGGACATTGGGGTACCATCTCCCACTCTCATTCCCTGTTGGATGGGCTGATAAAACTAGTGTTGGTAACTTCCCACATTTCAGAGAAGATGCTGAGGTTGGAAGTGGAAACATAGCTGAGGACACTGAGTAACGACACTGTAACTATCCATGGGGAGTTGAGTTCCTAAACTTCTGTCACAACCACAGCTGAAATGAGGATGCACAAGCTGATGTGATGCAAGGCACCAAGAGCTTTTACTACAGATCCTTATTGTAATATTTACAGATGAAATGCTATATGCCTGCCTCAGACTGGCTGCAGGATAATATGGAAGGGGTATGTGAGGGTATAGATGAAATTAATGTGTCTAGAAACTCATAACTTGAGCTGAGTAAAAGGTACATGAAGGTTTATTATACTATTTGATCTACTTTTGTAAAAGTTTCACATTTGCCATAAGTTACCAGAAAAAGAAGAAAGGAAAAGAAGAAAAGAGAAAAGAAAAATGTATAATATATACAGTATTTATATATACTGTATATACCAAAAATATATCCTTAGACTCCTAGGGGTTACAAGGCCCCCAAGTTCATAACTACTGATTTAGATTTCTTTTCATGGTTGAATGGTTAAACCCTTCATAAAAACATGGGTCCTGGATGCTTAAGTGTATAAAACAGTAATTCTGGGGTCTACATGTCTTATGTAGAAACCACTGTCATTGAATTTAGGCTAATTGAAATTGTCAGATTATTGAATTTTGCCAATGGGTCACATATTAATTAACTAAAGATAAGCTCTCCCTTCCAAAATGTCCCTATTTCTCCCCCTGAAAAACATAACACACTAATGTCTGTCACATCTGTCCATACTCAACTGCTCTTCTTTCCAGCCACTATGGGAGCTTCCTGGTGGCCTCTGCAGCAAGTATGTGTCACAATACAGTCAAACTAAAACTTCAGAATAGAGAAGAAAACTGACTCCTGGATGAAGATGCATCAAACATTTTAAAAACAAACAAATTAAAAAAAAAAAAAACAAAAACCATAACTTAAGAATTGCAGCAGCTCCTAGGATAGGAGGAATAAATACCACATGAACCATGGAGCTCATTCTTTTGGTTTTGTTTGTTTGTTTTTAACTATTCATAACTAGCTGAATGCTGGTAGTCAAGAGACTTGATTTCTAATTTTCAAAATGAATAAAAAGTACATTTCACCAATTCTTTCAGATGGTTCCAAACATTTGGGACTTACGAAACAGATGGGGAACTTTAAAGCCCTGTCTCCTTAGCTAAAATGTTACACATAACCATTTTCTCTTTATTATCATAGAAACCTACTGAGGTGAAGAAAATGACAATGCCTCATTCCCCCTCCCCCAAACTTATATTTAGTTCTATGTCAAAATAGTTTATCGGTCCTGAGAAAACTACACTTTGATGTCTTCATTGGTAAAATGGAGACACATGAATACTTGCCTGACATGAAGTTTGTGGGCAGTCGATCAGATCAGGGGATACCCAACCCTGGGCCTGGTAGGACCTGGGTCACACAGCAGGAGGTGAGTGGTGGTGTGGGCATGTAGTGGAGCCAGCAAGCAAGAGACGTTTTGCTGGCATTACTGCCTGAGCTCCGCCTCCTGTGCCAAAAAGATTGGGGATCACTAAATTAGATTATAACTATAAGGTACCCATCACCTTATTAACATGAAGAAGTAAAATAGCAATTAAATGAGAACAGCAAACCATTAGAGCTAATCAATAAAAGAGATCAAAACAAAAAAGACCCAGAAATATTTAATTAATCAAAAAGAAGGCAGAAAAAAAAGGCAAATGAAGAATATGTGGATAAGTAGAAAACAAATGGGAAGATGAAAGATTTAAGCCCAGCCATAACAATGATTACATTAAATAGAAATAGTCTAACCACCATACTTTAAAGAGAGAGATTATCAGATTCAATTTTTAAGAGCTAGATCCAACTATACTCTGCCTATAAAAAGTACACTTCAAACATAAATACACAACGTGGCCCTGGTTGGTGGCACAGTGGATAAGGCGCCAGC
Organism: Noctilio leporinus; assembly: GCA_004026585.1. Lineage (NCBI taxonomy): Eukaryota > Metazoa > Chordata > Mammalia > Chiroptera > Noctilionidae > Noctilio > Noctilio leporinus. The sequence continues at coordinate 117,780 of PVIW01001985.1, read as the reverse complement.
CTGCAAACCCAAATGTCACTGGTTTGATTCCCAGTCAAGGCACATAACCAGGTTGCAAGCCAAGTCTCCAGCCAGGTCCTTAGCTGGAAAGACAACCATACATTGAGGCTTCTCTCCCTTTCTTCCTCCCTCCCTGCCCTTCTCTCTGAAAACAATGAATAAAATCTTAAAACACACACACACACACACACACACACACACACACACTGGTTTGTATGATATACAGTAGACAAAGATGGGAGATAATATATCATGCTAGCATTATCAAAAGGAAGTTGTATGTTAGTATTAATATCAAAGTAAAATTTGGAGTAAAGAATATTACCAGGTATAAATAAGATTATTTCATAATGATAAATAGATTGGCTAATTAAGAGTACGTAACGATTCTAAACATTGATGCACCTAATAATGGAGTATGAAAACACATTAGCAAAAACAGATAGACTGGAACATAAAATGGACAAATTCACAATTTTAGTTGATGTAATTTAATATACCTTTCTCAATAATCAATAACATAAGCAGACAAAATGAGTAAATAAAGAATATTTGAACAACATCATCCATTCACTTCACTAACTGACAAATTTTTTCATCCAACAGCAACAGAATACACATCCTTCTTAAATGTACATGGAACATTTACCAAGGTAGGTCACATCCTGGGCCACAAAAAAAAAGAAACAAACAAACAAACAAACCCCAAAATGTAAAAATTTAAGTTATATTAAGTATATATTCTGAAGACAATGGAATTAAATAAGACATCCATAATGCAGTGCTCTCCAAAACATCTCCAAATGTTAAGAAATTAAATAGCATACTTCTAAAAAGAAAAACCATAAGCCAAAGAAGAAATAAGCAAATAGAAAACTAAAAAGTATTTTAAACTGAAAGAAAATAAAAACAGCATATAAAAATGCATGGAATACTGCTAAATCAGTACTTAAGGGGAAATTCATGGCATTGTAGACTAGAAGAAAAGACAGTTCTCAAAGTAATAATATTAGCTTTTCCCTTTATAAAATATTAAAAGGGGAGAAAATGAAAATGAAAGTAAGAAGAAAAGGGAATATTAGTGATTAGGGATAAATATAATTAAAGAAAATACAGGTAAATTTAGAAACAGTAAACAAATTGATCTATAGAATAAATGCTGTCTTAATCAGAATTCCAACAGGTTTTTCTTGCAAACTTGATGAGCTGATTTTAAACTTCATATGTAAAGTCAGATTATCTAAAATAGTCAAAAACTTTGAGAAAGAGGAACAAAATAGAAGAACTAACATTACCTGATTTTACAACTTAATATAAAGATATAATAAAGACAAACTGGCATTAGTGTAGAGATAGACAGATATTATGGACCCTTATTTTTTTTTAATATTCTGTGTTTGCAAACTCACCAACTTGTTAATATTTATCCATGAGGAGGCTTTTGAAATAAAAGATAATTTTGATTGTGGTGATAGTTTTACACACGTAAAAACTTACCAAATTCCATACTTTAAATTTGTACAGTTCATTGTATGTCAATAAAACTGTTAAAGATAACTGGAGACTCAGTGTTTACACATGTTTCTACGATGTTGGACTGAGATTTTTACACATCACCTGAGCTTTACTAAGTTGAAGAGAACAAAATATGTTAAATATTGATTGCACTGAACAGAATATAGACTCTTTCAGAGGGCACATTGGACCCCATTAGTGTCTTTAGTCATCAATATGTATACAGGTTATTATATTTTAATGGAGGCAGCAGTTTGGGATAAATTAGTGATGACTTTGTTTCTGAGTTTCTTTGGTAATACTCAAAGATAAGCAGGATGATCAAAATTCTTCCATAGATAAATAATTTAAAGTATTAGAACTATCAAAATCTGTTATCCTCTGAGCCAGACTTCTCACTGTCAGACAAAAACATTACAAATGAGCAAGGAGACAAGAAGAATATGAACCTTCTTGTACTTGATTAGCCAGACATCAGTATGCACTTATGCATGCACATGTAGCTTAATATATACAAATGGACATACATAGAAGCAATTATAGATATGTACATATTCACTGGTTAGCATACATATGTAAGTTTCCTAGCTCTGTCCTAGAAGCAGTGACCACTCAACAAGCAACAAGCAGACCTGTGCCCAGATCTTGGCTCTCATACAATATTCAGTAAAAGGAACCAGGGCTCCTTGGAGAAATGACTAATTCTAGAGTTGGGACAAAGAAAATACAATATGAGCCTGGAACGTCTTATAGTACCAGAAAGAAAATAAATATTCAAAACAAACGAAAGATTGAGGTTTGTCAAAAGAATATAGGAACCAGTCTCAAAGAGTTTCCAATGGCTAAAGCTGGAGCAAATTAAGCAACACAATAAATAACACAGTGTTTGATCGTAATTCAAAGTACAAAATAAATATACATAAGTTCATGGTAATATAAATAAATACTAAAATAACTAAATAAATGGGTGTAGACATATATTCTTTACAGAATTCTAAATATCATATGGAGATACACCTTACTCAGAAAGTAATGATTAACTCCCTCCCAAATTTGAATATTGACTGGACTTAGAGGCTCACTTCCAAAGAACATACTATGCAAAGAATAGAAGAGCAACTTTCCAATGGAGAGTTTTGCAAAACATCATCTTACCTAAGTGATCAAAGTTGCCATTATCTGTAATAAATCACATTAGCAGGAACCCTTGGATAATGATATGATGAGAAGGACACTTTGTCTCTGCTGTATTCTTCTCCAAAGTTCCTAATCCTACTCTCTTTATGAGAAAAATTCTGAAAAATCCAAACAGAGAGACATTCTATAAAATACCTAACCAGGCCCTGGCTGGCGGCACAGTGGATAAGGCACCTGCCGGTGAACCAAAAGGTTGCTGGTTCAATTCCCCAGCCAGGGCATATGGTCAGGTTGCAAGCCAGGTCTCCAGCCAGGTCTGTAGCTGGAGGCAGATAAAAGGCAACCATACATTGATGTCTCTCTCCCTCTCTGCCTTTCTCCCTTACCCTCTCTCTGCAAATAATAAATTTTAAAATCCTTTTTAAAATAAATAAAATAAAATACCTGACCATTACTTTTTCATAATGTTAACCGGCAAAGACCAGAGGATATTATGAAAACATCTAACATAAATGCGGTATGGTATCCTGAAGTAGTAAACAGGTATTAGTAGAAAAATGGGTGAAATCCGAATAAATTCTGGAGTTCGATTAACAGTGACATACCAATAATCATTTCTTAGCTTTGACAAATAAACCACAGTATGTAAGAGTGGGTTCACGTTCAAACATTAGGAAAGCTTGAGTGATGGATATATAGGAACTCTCTGCTCTCATCCCAACTTTTCTGTAAATCTGAAATTATCCCAATGTAAAAAAGTTTATTTTAAAAAGTGTCATTCTCTCATTAAATTGGTTAAAAGCCTTCCAAGAGTGACAGAAAGTTGTCATCATGAAATTGCTCAACTAGACAAATGAATGTTGAGATTTGAATCTGGTCTGAGTCATTGGGAACATTATTCTGAGTTGGAAATGGTCATGTGGTTGTTCTCTGTCACCCTCCCTTACTACAAAAACAGCACCTTCCCTTGTGATGACCCTGGATACCTCTCCTATCACCCCTTACAGAAGAAAGAAGACCATGGCCATAAACTGCACATGTCATGATCTCTCATTACAACTAGGTGGTCAAAAGCAGAGCCCACCTGGTGGGTCACAGCCCAGGGTTCTGATAGCCTCTGTGGTGGTGGGTGAGGCGGTGAGCTGACTGTTTGGTGACTTTTTGTTTTAAGCAATCGGAGCAGCCCAACCAGCTTGATATGTTAAATGCAGCAAAAATTTTTAAAGACATGACTTAGATGTACTCAAATGTATGCCATCCTTCCCAAGAGGCAGAACCACATGCTTATCCAATTTGCCAGCTGACAGTTTGGCCATCTCACTGTCTGCATCTCAAAACCAATTCAAACAGACACGTTGCTCATCCTGAGTGATGTTAGGTGGATGTGTCAGGAGCCAGACTGCCCTGCCACTCGCTCTTACTGGGTAAGTGCCTCGGTGTCTAATTTTTTTTAACATTTTAGGAGGAGAGCCTACCTTCAAAGGATATAAGATGCCCAATCAATTTCAAATCACACTTTCTGGAAATGTCACTGATCTACTAGCACCAGCTCTGAGAATGAATCCATGACAAGCTTTGAAGAATGCCCAACACTCATCCTTATCATTCATCACCGTACTTACCAGCTGATCTCTTAAGCAAATTTTCTTCATCACAGTGACCCACTCTCCATGTAAAAGACCTTAGTGATTCATAAAACATCATTTGATCCAATGAGCTCTGTTTAGGTTCTGCAATAAGAAACCAGTCCCTCTGAGAAGGAATTCTGATGCTCATCCAGGAGATAAGCATGGAATAAAGACACATCTCAGATCACTCTGGGCCGAGTCACAAGAAAGAGCAGTGAATCTAAGACAAAGTGCTGGGGGTATCAGGTGGAAAATGGAACACAGAGGTAGGATATCCAGGGTCACTGCACCTAGATGTCCAGTCAATTGTGGTGGGAAGGATACAGTAGATAGACATTCATCAATACACATGGTCATTAAAAGCACTTGATATAGAGACAGGCTGTGGAGCATCCTTCTTTCTCATAGTTCTTTTTTGGCTGGTATCTGTCATTCCATTTGTTGTATTTCTTTTACAGTGATTATTCTCTGTGGATGTCTAGTCATTTTAGCCTGAGAATCATGTGTCCCTGGTAACAACTACTCTGTTCAACACTGTGTAGAAGGAAGGGCTAAAGTTCAAGCCCTAGTCTATGGAGTTAAGGAGGGAAGATAAAGAGAACTCCAAGTATGAGAGCGTCATTGTGGGCCCCTACTGTTTGCTGCTTTCCCATCAAGCAATTCTTCTGAGCCTACTTTCATTTTTAAACTCAACAAAGGTAAACAACATTGAGAGAAAGTTAATCCTTAAACTTTAACTTGCCAGCCCAGAGTGTCAAGAAGAAGAGGTAAGGGCGGTATTGCTCCAAAAAAGACAGCCTGCTACTTTTCTTCACCAGCTCACCCCAGCAGGACTTTTACATTGCCTTGTTACTGCCCACTGTTGACAACAGTGAATATTGATGTCATCCAAAATAGGGGCAGGCTATGGCTGCTTCAGAATAATCCTGGGGAGAGGCAAGAGCAACAGAATTCTAAAGCTTTCTTCCATTCTAATTTGTCTTCTGTCTCTGGCTGATATCTGCCCCAGGATGCAGCCATCTTTCTATACCCTCCAACCAACAACAACAACAACAACAACCACACACACACACACACACACACACACACACACCCTCCACAGTATTTTTGTTAGTTCCTCTTAGCTATGCTTTCTTTTTGCTTCTATAGTTCTGCCAAAGTTGTGTTCCTTCAGGGTTTGTCTGTCCTATCATTATGTAAATTTAAGTTTTATTTCAGAGACGTTTTCTTGAATTGCATTTTTAAATATTTGTTCCGTCAATTATTTTTGTTGTTGTTGTTGTTCCTGAGGAGCCTGGGGGAGACAATTGTACATATTTTGGATTCAATTTGTCTGCCCACTATCTATCATTTTCTCTCTAACTTGCTTTAGTGCTGTCTCGATTTCAACTTAATGTTGTTTACTTTTCTTATTTCTACTATCTGTGTCCTTTACCACCTTTTCAGCAGAGTGTAGTCTCCCTTGTGTTTCCTCTAATCTCTTCTTCATTTCTATGATGATTTATGTCTCCTTGCCCCACCTCCACCCTCCAAACATATATGCATGTACACTTTTTTTCCTGAGAAAGTTTCTTTCTCTTTCTCTTTTAAAAGTCATGAATAAAGTTTTGGCCACATTTTTTTTTTTTTTTTTTTTAAATCAGTTCTAGGATGGTAACATTTTCCTGGTTTCTACCACAATCTGTTCCATTTTTTTTCTCTTTCTATCTTGTACAGATTATGTCCTTGTTTCCTTTTTATTCTTTGTCTCCAAAGAAGGGGAGCTCTTTCTAAACCAGTTTACTGGCTGGAGGCTTGAGTGAGGGCAGAGCTTGCGCCATGTTCCTGGCTAAACATAATTATTTTTGTCCAAGTTCATATGTAGGCTTTCACAGGCATAATTTCTTCTCAACTAGTAGAGAAAGTTAGCAGTGAAGCTTCTCAGAATGCAAATTTTTAGCTATCTTCTAACTTCACCAAAAACAGTTATATCTTCATTCTCTTTGTTGCTTCCTGATACTTTCCAGAAAAAAAGGGGGGGAAATATTGAGTTTTAGCTGCCATCTTTAAACCAGAACTTCACCTAACTTCTCTGAACCTCAGTCTTCTCTTCTGTAAAATGGGGATAAAGTGAGTAGGTCAATGCACACAAAATACATGACACAGTGCCTGGTAGGTACATCAATAGTTATTGAGTACTTACTATTACTAGTGCAATAGGTTTACAGCCACAAGACCACAGGTTAGAGGCAGACTCGAGTCTCAGAGGTAGGCAAGAATACAGAAGACCAGGCCTGGGCAAGGAACACCTCGCCCCATAAACCTGAGCATGTCAAATATTTACTTTTCTAGCCTCTTGTCCAGGCTCACCTAGGGCATGAATATGTGATCTCAACTTTGAACTATGCTATCCTCAGCATTGAATTGGAGGCTACTGGCGTGATTACAGCTGGGGCTTCTCAGAATTCAACCTGATGACAGGGGGTGCCAGTGACAACCTTTGCTTATGGTTTCTAGATGCAGCATGAGCACCAATTCTAAGACCACCATCCAGGATCCTATGTTGTGGTGACAAAGGCTGGCAGTAGTGGTGACAAGGCCATACCACCAGCTGTTCTGAATGGTAGTGTGGCATATGAACCATATTCATTGCCACTTCTGGAAATTCTGTGAGGTACCCATCTGCTTTTAATATATGCCTTTCAACTTAAGTCAATCCAAACTCTGTTTCTAAGGCTTCCAAATAAGGAATGTGACTGGCCCAAAATAGACCCCATTTTTTAGGGAAAGGAAGTAGCTAACTGTGCACTTACTAGGTACCAAGCATTGTGCTAAGCATTTCACTTTCATAATCTTATTTCATTTTCCAATGACCCTATGAAATAGATGCTACAGTAATTATTTTAAAAAATAAACAAATGGAAGGCAAAGAGATTAATTACTGCACTCAAGGCTATGCCTGAATTGGGACTTGGACTGGAATTGATATGCATCTCTTAAGTCACAGATCCTCTCCCAAAGACCCAGCAGACACAGCCTAGTGATATGTTCAGCATCCTTCCCTCACTTTTTCCTTCTCAGGCTCCCAATTCTGTTTAGATTACTATTCAAAACATTTTCAAAATTCTATTAGTGGGTCTGCAAGCAGAAAACCACTTCACACATTTAAGTTGATTTCCAAAATTTTTCATTATATGTTTAAATGTAACAAAGAATGAATTTTCCAGCATGTTGCAAATATTGACATTTTCAAATAAAACCGTTAGACCTCTTTTTAAAATTCATTCGATGAAATTCAACACCATAGTGATTTGGGCCTCATCGTTAAAATACTTGAACAATCTCTTTTTTAATAGGCAGAAATTTTATATCATTGATTTATTTCTTTGAAATCATGTTTTCACTTCACTTCCACCACAGAAATGTATCCTCATATATTGGCTTGGAGATCTTTTTAACGCTCATAACATAAACACTTTCCTATAAAGTGAATTCAAAAGTGACTTCAAGCCTCCCAGATTTTGGTTTCAGGCTGCATCATGGTAAGTTGAGAGTAGACACAAAATAAAATGTTTGTGGATCATTCTTTCATCATTCATGATGGTGTTTACCAAAATGTAAACACTTTCCCTGTTAAAGGGTAAGGAGCAAGACTTGTCAACCAGTTCCAAGCTCATATAAGTATTTTGGCATCTCATCCAAAAGAAGAAAGCAAGTCCTGAGTGGTAAGCTGGAAACAGGACAAACAGAGGTTTCTCTTACCACATGGAAACTCATGGGGTTTTGTGGTAATAAAGAATGTAAATAAAAAAAATTTAAAGGCCCTTAACCATAAAATACAAATTTTTAAAAATTAGAGGAACTTCCCATCCTGTTTTCTGAGGCCAGGAAATCCTGGGAACACAATCCAACAAAGACATTACAGGAAAAAAAAACAAAAACAAAACTATAGGCAAATATCTCTCGTAAACATGGGCAGAGGAATTCTAAACCAAATATGAGCAAATTGAATCCAGCAATTTAAATAAATGTAATATGTAGGAGAGGACAATTTTTTTCTGACAAAAGATGGATTATCAAGAGAAAAGCATAAAAACCATATATGATGTTAAGTGTTTCATGTGACAGCAAGATGGGGGTGGGGCCTCAGAGAAAGAAGAGGAAACCACTAGGCTCCAAAACTTTTGTACTATTGTCACAAAGGACAATAAATGGGTAGAGAAGTAACAAGACAAAGGAAAGAACTTTTCAGAGTGGTAAGTCATGGGAAGGTAAAATACATGATTATTTAATAAGGCATATTTATGTAGCCTCTTCTTGGTGCCATCTCATCTCAAGTGCTAAACTTGTTCTTCCCTCTCTCGTACAAATAAAGGTGGGAAGGAGCTTCTAAGGGAAATTTCTACCCTGATTTCCAGGCAGGTAGAGGAAGGTCATAGAGCTCATCCTGTGCCTGCTTTCTTTCAATTGTCTTCAGCTCTAAATGATCCCCATGCAAAGTGGGGATCATTTTGGAATGGCAGGCTCTCATCGCCTATAAATACATCATGATAAAGTAAATTTATAACAAGGATGCAAGGTTTCTGGCTGGTATCTCAGTGGAAAGATGCCAGCCTACGAACCCAAAAGGTCTCTGGTTCAATTCCCTAGCCAGGGCACATAATCATGTTGCAAGCCAGGTCTCCAGCCAGGTCTGTAGCTGGAGGCAGGTGAAAGGCAACCATACATTGATGCTTCTCTCCCTCTCTGCCTTCCTCCCTTCCCCTCTCTCTAAAAACAATAAAAAAAAGAACATCTATATGACTTCAACAGAGGCAGAGAAAATATTTGATAAAATTCAACACCTGTTTTAGATTACGGGAAAGAGCTTATAGCAAATTAAGAATAGAAAGGAAATTCTCTATAATCTGTTAAAAGATATCTACAAGAAAATTCATAGCCAATATTTTACTTAATGGTGAAATATAAAACTATTTCTTCCTGAGGTTAAAAATATCAAAAGGATATTCATTATTACCATATCTTTTAACTTGTACAAGGAGTTCTTAGCAACACTCTGAAACAAGAAAAAAAAGACACAAATATGGAAAGTTAGACAAAATATTGCCATTATTCACATATGATTATGTGCATCAAAATTTCAAAATAATGTACAAACTACCATTAATAAGTAGATTTATCAAGGCTGCTATAGTTAAGCTTAATAACAAAATCAATTATATCAATTATATATATATATATATATATATATACACACACACACACACACATATATGTGTTTTAAATAGTTAGAAAATAAAAATTTTAAGCATCCTTTACAATAGTATTAAAAAATCAGAAACAGGAATAGATCAAATTATAGGGTGAAAACTAACAAATAGTATTGAGGGAAATTTAAAAAGAGCTGAATAAGCTGGCAAATATTCTGTAGTAATTGTCATGGATTGGAAGGTATCAATTCTCCCCTTATTGATGTGTAGAGTCAATGTAATCCCAATCAAAAGCCCATCAATGTGTGTGTGTGTGTGTGTGTGTGTGTGTGTGTGTGTAAATGGAACAGCTAATTCTAAAATGTTTATGTTGAAAAGTGTGGGACCTGCCCATTCTGTATCTCAGCGCCTCCTACCATCTCAGTGTGACTTCTTCTGTGTATCATTAGTTATAAGACTTGTGTTCAGCTAGACTTTAGGTGGTTATCAATGATGGCTGTTCCATAGTTGATTTGTAATTTTGAAGTGGTCTTGGGAGGATGCAAGCACAGCATTTACTTAGCCTGCCATCTTGACCAAAAGCCTTTTTTTTTCTATTGTTCCCTGTTGCATCCTCAGCATCTACAGCAGTACCTTGCAAGTACTAGTTACTCAATAAATATGTACTGAATAAATGGGGAGCTATTTGGTAAGTGCAAAGTTAGAAAATAAACAATCTGAATTGGTAGAAGATATGGAAGGATGTTGGTGGAAATTTCAATATATGTCTCTATACCAAAAAAATAAAGATTCCAAATTAAGTATGTGCTTTAGAAGGTGTCAACTATGGTGAAACTATATTCATGGTAAGATAAATATATTTAGAGTTATTTTTAAGGAGCCATCTGGTGAAAGAATAAAAATTGCACAAATTCTGGGGTAAAGATGTCAGAAGTTTCATTTATTATGTGAAACAACAGGCAAGTAGGTCTTTATGGAAGTATTCCAGTGGGCAAAGTATGGGTCTTGCTTGAATAAATAGATAAATAAATAAAAACATACATACATACATACAAAAACACTTTTGTGGCTCTGTAGACATTCTCATTGCCCTCTCCATAGGATACTTTATTCAGGGTCAGTTTAGTGATGCTTCATAAAACAGGACTAGAACCCAAGAGTCATGAGCAGGGTAGGACAAACAAGCCTGAGTCAGAGGGCAACATCTCTGATTGAAAATAATTTGTGTCAGAACTAGGAGTGGGGGCTGCACTGGGCTCCCCATTGAAAGACCAGCAGTCTAGAATCAAGCGTGTCTGGGAGAAGATTCTTCTTTGGTGGGCCCTATGATCCAGCAACACAACTTTCCCAGTGTTTTCCTCCATTTCCTCACCTACGAATAGAGCCTCAATGTAAACCTTTTCTCTTGGAAGAATTTAGCCTTCTCCTAGGGGTCAGTTGGCCCCTCTGTAATTTCAAATGTACCTTATCTGCTTGTGCTGTGCATTAGGGAACCTCCAGAGCCCTAAGGGTCTAGATGGCTGTCCGCAGACAGGGAGGCGCAGGTCCCATCTACTGGCTTCATGTCTGGGTCTTCTTCTTTCTACATAAGAAGTGAAGTTTCTGCCTATGGAGTAAAAAGGCTCATACTCACTGGTAGGCATTCTTAAAATGGTTGCTAAATAAGGTCCATGTTGACAAACTCACAAGTATCCTTATTTAAGCAATAATTTGGGTACATAAGTATGGACTCTTTTTTTACAGGCAAGAAATTAAGATAAGAACTTTTATAACCATAAGAAAGAAGGGGTCCCACTCTGGTCCTCATCTCAGGCTTAGATAGAAACTGGAAAGAACTATTTCAGAATAATGGAAGACCATCCAGGCAGAAGGTCACCCAGGTTCCCCAAATGCAAGTCACTCTCCTTGCAGTTTTAAGTGTTCACAATGTTACATTTCAGAGTGGGATGAAAATCTATAAATGCTAGCCTTGAATGTGACGAAGGTGTGGGGTTTGGGGGAAGGGGTTATACAAATTGGACTACACCAAAAGTTTGCTTTCCAAAAATAAGACAGAAGCATTTCCAAGAACCCTGTCAGTTAATAGTCACTAATGAAATCTCAGCATGTTATGAGAGCCACTTTTAGAATAGGGCTTCTCAGATGCAAGGTTATGAGTCCTGCATCCTAAACACTTTGAAAGAAGTGGCAATTATCTGAGCTAATGTTTTCTTCATTAACTCTTAACTACCCACTGGATATAAATAGGTGTTAGATGTTCATTGCTAGCATTTACTGAACACTTAGAGATGTTTTGGATCATTGTCTCAAATATTTAACACAGCTTGACCTCACCATCGTCCTATGAGGTAGAAACAGAGGCACAAAAAGGTTAAGTGACCAAGTAGTAAGGTGTAAAACTGCAATTTGAATACAGGATCCACACCCCCCTTGACCACTACCTAGTCTGCCTCTGGTGGAAGAATGTATAGTATTTGAATTCACTCGTAAAAGTGGAAAACTTCAACCCATAATTTCCTGAGCATGATCAACTGCATTCTGTGTCTCAATTTAGCATTTCACATAACCTACATGGTATGTGAGATGCTACAGGGTTGTTGACCTTTGGAGAGAGCTGAAGTAGATTTGAGGTCTCTGATGCTCAGCCTGAAAACATGCCTGACCATTTAGCAATGTCTGTTAAGGTTACAGGTTTAGATGAATGTGGCATACTTGCCAAGAATGTACTACTCTTGATCTAATTCAATCCCATTGTTCTACAAACAAACTGAGTCCAAAAGGGAGAAAATGAACTGCTTAAGGCCACATGAGCAGGAAGTAGTCGAATCCAATCAGATCTCAGCTTTTCTTGGTTCCAAATCCACTAGTCTTCCTATAATTCCTGCAACTTTCAGTTTATAAAGCAACATTCTAATCCCCCTGGCCAATTGACAGCAGGGCTGTGAATAACCAATGTGCTAATGCTCACAAAATGCCTTTGAAAGCCACAAGGCCTGATTTTCTAGCAGGGGTTATAAAGATCAGCAGCATCCAGCCATTCCTGACCTATAAGTTTTATCTTTGGAAAGGTTCATTTTCAAGAAAATTATATAGTCAGGACACATCTTTCAGTAAAATTTTCCAGGCCTATATCACCCCAAAAATCTTTGTGAATTATTCTTACCGTGGTACCACTTTATAGGCATATGAACACTTAAGTGCCCATTTAGTAATGACTGTCTAGAGGCCAAAAGTAGTTAATGCAGCTTCCCAAGATGCCTAAAATTACCCCCAGGGAACAGTTTTAACACTAGGAAAATCACCTTCAGTCATGTAACTGTCTAGCAATTTGAGGAAGGAAATCCATCAACTCTTCAGGGCACCACAATCATTTTTGTAATTTACCATTTGGGGCAGTAGCTAGCACTTGAATGCACCAAAAATGAGCCTAATTTCGTTTTGTGGCCAATCTCTCATTCCACCATCTATTACAAGCCCAATTTTGCAAAAAGCACCATCTAATGCAAGCATCAGTAAGAAGGGAACAGATGGACTCAGAGAAGATTGAGACAGATGTACCTTTGGATGGGAGTTAGGTGTGGCACTTCATGTCACCAGAAACAAACAGTAATTTTGACACCAAAGTTAGTCATTTAAAAGGGCATCCAAGGAATATTTAATGAACTCAAAACTTTCACAGATGTTGCAGGCATTGCACACACAGAACTCTGTTCGTTCATGAGTTTAGCTTTACTTTGTTATAAATATTAAAAACTTATACCAAGTTTTCTGCTTCTTTGGCTGAGCTACTGCAAGGAAAGCCTTATTATTTTTTCAAGACAGTTGATACTTCAGAAAGTTTAGTTCTATGCCTGACACAAGATCTTGTATACAGTAAGCATTCACTAATTATCTGTAATAATCGGCACTGACTGTATGCTAAGCACACTATCTAAATACTTAGCACTCAGTGCTTGCCCACACTACCTTACTCATCAACGGTGTCTACTCCAAGGATGACTGTGAAGATTGTCTTCATTTTACAGAGAGCAAAGGAGGTAACAGCCCAGATCATATGGCTGGGAAGGAGTGAAGTCAGGACTCCTAGCCAGCATTTCTGGTTCCAGGGCATCCTAAGTACAACATTGTATATTGTGAGTTGGACAAAAATCAAACATTCTGTTGAATATTGGGGGAATATTGCATATGAGTAGCATTCAATCATGAGATATTATGGTCCAATGTAACATGGCCAGTGTACCATGTATTTTAGCTTTGAAACCAACTCGACAGAGCATTACACTTCTTGAAACATCATTTCTGATCAGTTATTTATATATCACATGAGGGATTTGCCTCTCACATCATGCTGCTATGTTGGATTGCTTGCTATTCAGTTTACCAAGTGGAAAATAGATCGAGGAGAGAAGGTGAAACAGAAGATACGATTTATTATAAAGATTTAGTAAATAAAATTGCCACAATAGCCCTACCACACAACCACCAAATCGTGCCCTGATATATATTTTGGAGGAAAATAAAGCTCTAAACTATCTTTCCCTGGTCAGCTTCCTCATCATTAAAATGAAGATAACCAGGAGAAATACTGAAGGAGTCTTCCTTTTGAAAATGTGCTCCATTGGCAACATGAGCTTGTCTCCCATCCTTTGATCTACCTATAAATCCTTACTGCAGTCTGCTTCCTGCACTGAACTCAGCACCATCTTACCATCCTATCATGCACATATTAAAGCCTCCCTCAAAAATAATGGTGGCAATCAGAGGAGGTTTCATTGGTACTTGTTCTAGCTTTTGAGTTCTTCAACAGACTGTGCCAAACACAGACAATAAAATAAGGCATTAGCCTTGTCCAAGAAAGTTGTGTCTTTGGAATGAGAGAAGAGTTTCCTATATGTATCATGCTCCTACCTGTTCCAGTATTTGCTCACCTTCTGCAGTGACCTTGTGATCTGGTGAGATCACGGTAGGGAGAATTCAGCACAGCAGGGTGGCTTGAGTGACCAAACACTGATCAGACCTACTAATCCTTATTAAGGCAATGAGTTTTCTCTATTTTATCAGAGATCAACAGGATAATTTCATATGAGAGTAGCTTCTCTGGCTGGAGATCTTAAAGGAAAAGCCACTTATTCCTCAATCATGCTCAGACTGGGTCAACCAGTGAATATGTTTACCAGAGGCAAGAAAGAGTGGAATAGAAGCGATCAATTACTCAGCAGCCAATTCATGATGACAAAGCATTTATATTCTCCAAATGAATAGGTGTCAAGCATTTTGGTCTAGTATTGAAGTGAGACATCAAGGACCCTATCAACTCAATACCTCAGTCACCACCACCAGATTTATCAGGTTTTAAGAGGAATCCATGAAAATTAACAATGTCATATTCCCCAAGTGCCGCTGAGTGGTGTAAATTCTGGGGAACAGGTTGGCAACTTGTTGTCAAGGACAGAAGAGCTGGTTTTGTCTCCAGAAGACTTTGACATGACTATATACAAACAATAGAAAAACAAACACTTACCTTGTATATTTGGGTTCCCAACCCTTTAAATCCTGCCATTGGCATAAATATCATTCCTTGGTCAAGCTACAGCAAATTAAAGCAGAAATATCAGGAGTCACCCTTAAGTTCTTAGACTCCTATTACTAACCCGGGTGATGTGGACCAAAACTGACTTTAACAACATAGCTGGAAAAGAGCACAACTTAAAGATGATAATGAATATTTATCCAAGCAGGTGATGTCAAGCCTCATACTTGTAACATGTTCTTCCCAAATTCTCAAATTTCAATGACACTCATTAATGCTCATTTCAGAATCAAGTGCTATTCCAGCTCCATTTAAGACCAGACTTAAGGTGGCATGCCCACTCATCTTCACCACCACATCAGGAACCACTTTCCTTAATCTCTTTACAACCTTTTCCTGATCAAGCCTGAGAACTGTCACCAAGACCCATGAGTCCCTGGGTGGGGTGCTTATATACATTACACAATTGAGACATAATATAAGAATGCTGCCCTCACTGTTTGGTTACTATCCAAGTTGCTACAAGCAAGAGAGTTTGAAGAAGCACCATTGTCAAATGAATCAAAAAATCCATTCAAGGCCAGACCCTCAGTCAGTACAAGAAGATAAGAATCATATGATGGTTCAGACAGAGAAGGACTCCCATTCTGTAAAACACCCTGAAATTCATTGTTGGGTTTACTCCATTTTCAGAGGGTCAAGATTCCCTCTCAAGTTCCTTTGAACAGAACCAGACTTGATCTCTGCCTTTGGTCTTAAAGCAGTTGGTTCCCTTTCATGTTATCTCACCAGAATGAAGGGGAATCAGCATACTTGACTCAGAATTTTTTAATTTTACTTAATATCTACGTGGACATGAAGAAAAGAGCTGGAAGCTCATTCTTTTTTCAGTGCTAACTTCTTGCCTTTCTGCCTTCTCCTTCCCCAACTAAAGCATTTCCAAGCAAAATTTCCACCTTTCAAGCATTAGCTGGAAGTCAGCAACCTAATGTCATTGAAGGATATCAAGTGCTAGGGTTTGGTAAAACCCTTCATATGACTCGTCAATTTGTCTTGTGTTGGAGGGACATTTAGTCAGTATCTGTCTGATTCACTTACAAATGTGTCATCCAAAAGTCATTTTGAAAGAGCCATTTCACTCCCAGGCAACACTTAAACAGCTGTTTCTAGAAATATATGAGATATTATAAATCTTCTTGTGCCAAATGAATAACCATTCAAATCTCCCGCACACCAAAAGCTTCAGGAAATGCAAGATACAGGGCTGCTCTAAACATATAACATCATAAAACCCTCTTGTTGCTCCTAAGTGCATAAATAACAACTATATCACTTTATTTGTATATAAAACCAAAGACAACATTTAGAAGAAGAAAGGAAAGGAACTGACCATTTCTTTACCAAGTTCCCAAATCCTTTCATATAAAACTCTACATGTTCTCTCACATTTGCAAGAATGGGCCAGTTCAGATATAAATAGGCAAAAGTAATCTCATTTCATTCCCCAAGGAAGTTATATTTTCAAAACTCTACAATTTTGGCACGACATTTGGGCCCCATATTAATCTACAAATATATCTCCATCATGAAAAACCTATTTAAACATGTTTCAAATGGACCCTGAGAGATGACTCAATTTTCCTTTTTTTTATTTTTGTCATTGGTGTCAATGCATTAAAATTTTTCATAAAGATAATAATAATTAATACATAATAACATATTTCAGCCAATTAAGCCTTATGTGAGCATTACTATCCACTCTCATATCAATTTTCACATCTATGGTATAAAATATGTTCATTTTCACTCCCATTTTACCTAGAAGCTCAGACAAACACACTGCTTGTACTAAGTGACAATGATGGAATTCAAATCTAGTCTGTCTGACACCATGGCCTGGCTCTTAACACTATTCTGCCTCTAAGGAAAACAGTAACATAAACATGTTTTCAAAACTTAAAAAAAAAAAAAAGTAAAAACAACCCATTAATCTGCCTACCACAACACTTTTAAGAACTTTATTATTTTCTTCTATGAAACTCTCTCTTCATTTATATGATATTAATGAATATTTTCATTTTTAATTAGCATTACATCAAACATTTTCCATGTTACAATAGAAACCTCATGACAGTCATTTTCTTCATTGTTGGTATGCATATTTCATGCTGTGAATAGACCATAATTTATTTAACTATTATTCATTTAATCTAGAAGTAGGTTCTTTTCATGTTTCATCTAATATTAAAAAATCATTGGGGGGAACGGGTGGGTGGGGAGGGGAACAGAGGGGAGCAAAAAGAGGATGGATGTAATACAACAACAATAAAATTAAAATAAAAAAAAATCATTGAACATCTTGGTGTTCTTTTTCAGAACATACTTAGAATTGGTTCCCAGAAATAGAATTATTGGGTCAAGGGGCATGGGTCTTTCCATAGCTCTTTACCAACCCATTACATTCCTTTCCAAAAATTAATACCAGTATGTATTTGAGTCTGCTTTCTTCATCACATCCTTATTAGCATTAGGCCTTTTCTTTTCATGTGTTTTTTGTTTGTTTGTTTGCTTGTTTTAACAGGTAAAAATAAATTAGTGACTCAGTAGTGTGTAAAATTACATTTCTATGGTTGTTAATGAGATCAAAAGTTTTTCCACATTTGAATTATTAGATGTATTTCAGTATTCTCACTTATAAGCTGAGTAAACAGGGACTTAACAGAAATGGCACAAGTAGCAATAGAATTGGTTTTAGAATCAGGATTTCCACTCAGTTTTTGTCAGTTGAATAAAAAACCAAAAATTAAAGAATGAATGAAAAAATAAGCAAGCATCTCATTCCACTAAAAAAAAAAAAAAAAAAAAAAAAAATGGCTTTCTCCATATGTCCCTGGTTCTTCTAGATTCTAAATTATTTTTCCAAGGCTGCTACAGTAAACTACTAACATTGTGAGTTTGCTTCCCACTTCGGAGAAGCAGTGTATCTGACATCGTAAACAGGGTGTTGGAATGATGTAAACAGATGTGGCTGGGTCTAGTTCTAATGCTACCTGTGCTGACTTGCATGACCTTACACAAGTCATGAGCCATCTTTTCCCCAGCAATGGAAAATGAGTACTTGAACAAGTGATCTCTCAGGTCTCTGCCACTTCTGAGTGTCATGGTTATTAAACAGAGCACCACATTGAGCATCAAAACAGACCACAATTTCCTTGACATGAAAGCATGTCACAGAATAGTAAGACACAAAGCTTGTTTTGAAGCCCCAGAACCTTTCCCACCAGGCCAACATGTCAGATTAGAATGCTTTCTATCAATCACTAATATAAAAGGAGAGGCTCTTGTCCACATCGGAGCACAGTTAGACTGCTGCTCCCTGTGGCTTCACGGTAGTCAGTGGGTCATTAATCCCCTTTTCCCTAAAAGGAAAGAAAGTGATTTAGTGGTTAAAACCATGGCTTTAAGTTAGTGACACCCTTACCTCTCCACCTGCCTAGTAGTAAGGCCCTGTGCAAGCTATAATCTTACCATTTGGGCTCAGGAAGGTCCAAGTCTCAAATATCTATAATTTACAGATAAAAATTGTATCTCCTTATGAGTGTTTTTAAGGATCTAAGGTAATAGGGCATATAAAGTTCTTGCCATATGCCATGCACTCTGAAGCACATTCAATAGGTTAGCAATAATCATCAACTTTATCATTAATTGTATTAATAAGCCAAAAGATATTTCTCATAACCACAGAAGAGACGAACCACCAGGCTCTTCAGAGGCGTCTCCGTGCCCACTAACCCACAAACTCTAGGCCAGTGAGGAAAGAATGGCCTGCTCTTTCCTTTCAGAAAACGCTTTGAGGACCTCAGGCCTCAGAGATGCCGAAACACACTTGCCCGGGGTCCCAGTTTCTGGGACTGAGAGGTCCGTTCTCTCTCACAGAACAACCACCAGGTTGCTAATCTTTGGAGCCTGTGGTCCTTCAAGTGATCCAGGAGCTCAGGGCCCAGGGTGGGCTCATTACCCTGGGTTCCAATCAGCTCCTCCTACCCTGATTCCTCTACTCTGGGGAAACTGCTAGAGGCTGATTCTGGGGACTCTGGGCATAATTAAGGCCAAAGATCCACTGAGAATCAGAGGGGCCCCAGGTCACAAACAGCCACACTGATTGTTTACATAACAGTTGACAGCATACTCATTTCTATTCCACAAAGGTAGAAGTATCCCTTTGTTAGCAAACATGCCAGCCTTCATGGCTGTTCAAATTATTTCTTTGGATAATTGGGAAACAGAACTAGAAAGAAGAAACTGGAAGGTGTATACTGATTAATGATTAGCTACAGGGAACAGAAGGTCTACTAAGTGGTGGCAGAGTGCAGAGGAGGATAATAGCAAGAAAGGTCCCCTTCAGTCTAAGTGGATGGCTGCAAAGTTACTCAGCTGCAAGGGTTTTTGTTGTTGGCTGGGTTTGCTTTGATATTGTTTGGATTGAGAGAGTTTGGTCTTGACTTTGTGTTTGTTTTATTTTGGCCGATATCTAAGTATAGTATTTACTTCAATTAGTTCCCTGCCCACCAGCCTTTCTCCTAGCATAAGCTGAGCACCAATGTTTGGGGTCCTATGTCAGACATTTGCTTATGTTGACTCTCACCCTCTTCTTTTCCGAATGTGTTAAATGCCATCCTATTATGTAGTTCATAAGGTTGCGACTGGGTTAAGGTAACTTGCCAAAGAATATGCAAGAGAAAAGGCAGAGCCAGGATTCGTATCAACTCTCAACTCTCTTCTTTCAGCCTCTGGAAGTTGGATGCCCACAAAAACATAGGAAAAGGATAAGAAGAACCCTCTTCTAAATGACATATATCCAGTCATAGGAATTAATAACCTCACCCCTCTCTATAGGGAGTGCTTACAAAGGAGGGAGAGTCAACTGAGCACTATGCCTAAGAAGCCCCAGTAACCTTACCCAGAGACACTGAGACGAACATATAGGTAGGCAGTTTTGTTCTAGTTTCCAGCCAGGATCTTGTATTGAAGAGTCTCTTAAGAACCCTTCATTCCTCTAAATATGTAAAGTTATGAACCAAAAAATCAATTTGGATAAAGAAAACTACATAGGAATTTTGAAAGAAGAGACCCTCACCTTCTTCCTGCTTGTCCTGAGTTGATCATTGCACTCACCCAAGACCAGCTGAGGGATGCCAAATGCCCAAACACTGATTGTTCTTTCACTCATTCAGCTACTATTCACTGAATGATTTTCATGTGCCACACACTATGATAGATACTAGTGCTATGTAGGTGAACAAAGTGAACCTACACCCTGCCTTCAGGGAGCTCACAGACTTGTTGGGGGTCTCAGACATTTTTTGTCTGCATTTTTAATATATAAAATTAATATACAATATATAAAATGGTAAAAATTATACTATCTGGTTTTGTCTGCCTGGCACCCACTGTACCTTCTGATAACTACACCCCCCAGCCCCATTCACAGTCCCTGTCATTTGAGGAGCTGCCATTCTCATATTCTAGGAGTAGGCAAGGAACTCAGGCTTAGCCATGGGGGTATAGCTCACCTGGCCACAGTGATAGGTTCTACTCCAGGTATGCACATCACCCAAAGCCATCTAGGATTCAGATCCAAGGACATCCAGGGTTGATTGCCAAGACAGTGGGATATAAACACGAAGCTATTGTGAGACCATTTAGTGTGGCAAGCCTGCAGAGAATGAATCAATATGAAAGAAAGTGGAGTGAGAGTCAGAAAAAAGACATATTCTAATAGCTGGAGTTAGTATCATTCCTAAACTGCCTTTGTCACACACACACATATGTGCATGCATGTATATCAAGTCCCCTTCGTTGAGTAGTTTGGGCTGAGTTCGGGTTTATCACAGTGACTAACGCTATTCAGAGGGCAGGCACAGGGAGATAGGAAAGGGCAACAGGTAGGGGCTATAGTGTTTCTAGAGCAAAGGAGTGTCTCCATGAGTAGGTTCAAACTGACTATAAGAATTTGGAAGAAGAAGGAACATCCCTAATATCAATTAGATGTCAGGCAAAAGTTTTGTTATGTCTATAAGCAATCATAGTTTTTTTAAAAATCTACCTTTCTGTTTTGTCTTCTAAGTCAGGCTCTCTTCTCCTGTACCTGTCAACATGCCAGAATTTTGGTTAATCATTCCTTCTCTTCTGTCACATTTTTTCAATTCACTAAGAGAATAACATGACTCAACACTCTCCCTAGGTCACTAAGTTTATCTGAGTGACCAGCAAAAAAGGACAAGAGGCTGTCCTTGTGCCCCTTGCTTGCTTTTAAGTTAAAGACTCTCCCAGGATATGGCACTTAGTACGTAGGTATTTATATCAAAAACTTAAAGACAAATAAAAGTGAAAATGCTGGCCTCATCATAACCACTGGCAAACAGAACACAACTATTCCCCACTTGGGCAGCCCATTATAGCTGCTGACGTCTGGATAGGACCTATTATGACAAACAGGAAACATGTATATCTATTCCAGATCTTTCTAGCTTCGTGTGGACCTATACCAGTTGCTCTCAGGAGTTTGGAGTTCTTGGGCCCCAGTCTGCTTTGTCTCAACGCTGATATCTTTCTATAAAAGAGCTTGTCACAACCCTGGCTGGTGGCACAGTGGATAAGGTGCCGGCCTGCTAACCCACCCGTCGCTGGTTCGATTCCTAGCCAGGGCAACATAATGAAGTTGCAAGCCACGTTTCCAGCCAAGTTCTTAGCTGGAGGCAGGTGAGAGGCAACCACACATTGATGTCTCTCTCCCTCTCTGTCTCTCTCCCTATACCTTTCTCTCTAAAAATAATAAATAAAAATCTTTAAAAAAAAAAAAAAAAAGCTTGTCACTATTTCACTGAAAGAAAAAAACAATCCGTGTTGCTCTCCCATGTCTCTGTGGTGGTGTATCTGTCCTATCTCAGGGCCTTTGCTGTTCCCTCTGCCTACAGCTGTCTTCTGTGGTTGAATCCATCTTGTGTTTCAAGTATTGGTTTAAATATCAACCCCTCAGATGGCCTTCCCAGGCACATCTATTCCAATGGGTCTCACCTCACCCATACTATTCTCTGTTGCCTTATGCTGTTTTCAGTAATTGCCATGTAATAAACAAAAACTAATAATAAGTTATAATCGTATACTGATTATTTGTTAATTTTCTGTCAGTTGCTTTAAACTCTCAACTCTGAGAAAAGTGGCCATATCTGTTTTCATCACCAATTAACATTGCATTTCTAGCATATTCCCTGGAACAGTCCTCTCATTTCTATTTATTGGCTAATGAATGAATGGATGCTAGGGTCACTCTTCCTCAAGAAATCTTTTCCTGTCAGCACTGCACTCATTTTTATGGCAGTTTATTCTTTTTGGAATATGTGAGACTTGTCTCTTCTAAACTGGAAACAAACTGCGTAGGAGTATTCCCCCACCCTACCCCATAGGGAAAAACAAAGCAGTCTAAATGGTTCAGAGATAAGAGTTTTATTACTAGAATTAGACCTTAAGCAAATGTGGGAGGAGCTGGGGAAGTGAAGGTCTGAAAGGAGGAGTCAGAAAATCAAAGAAATGGGTTCTAACCAGTCCACCTGGTACAGGTAGGTAAGCTGGAGAGACCAAGGCAGCTTAAGAGGCCAAGCTCACCCAGCCCCTGAAGAGAGCCTGGAACAGGGCACTGTAGAGAATCTATAGCACTGCTATCTTTGTGGGTCAATGCCAAGGTCCTGTGGTCCCTGTTGGTCAGTGAGTCTAGTCAGTTGGACAAGCTGAACATAGAATGGAGAACATGGCAAGCCAGGACTAACTGGCACTTCAGTGTCCATCTGTCACCATAGATGACCATGACCGCCTTCCAAGAGGAGTGGCTGCTGCTTCATTCTTACCTTCCAAACCTGTACATCCTTGGGCACCCTCTCACCCAGAGCCCAACAGTGAAGGGGACCCTGGAAACAAGACTCTGGGCGTGGCCATGCTGACATGGTGCTGCCCAACGAACCCACCTCACCCTGCCATTGCCACTGCTTCTCTGACCATCTCTCTCTCTAATGGGCTGCTGAACACAATGGCCCAGTCCTGACCACACACTGGCCAATAAACATCTTTTCCTACCTCTATGACTGATATCCAGAGTCTCCTCGACCTGGACTCACCAGGATTCTGCTGGGGTCTGCAGGTAATCCAATCAGACTGAGACCTACTCAGGCTACAGGGGCTTAGCTCCCGTTTGTGGTTTGAAAAAAGGAGGAATAGCTCCAGGCAAAGTGCCTTTGGAAGGACTGAAGTAAAGAAGCCCACTGACTCAGGAGAAACAACAAGATCTTTTCCTGTCCACTCATTAGAATGGCTCCTTAAATGTCTAAGGTGAACAAAGATTAAATCCACACTTCTGTCCTGATGAAAGGTTTTCCTGGTCTATAAGAAAACTCAGTTCCTTCTGAAATCTCTAAGTGCCCCACCAAACTCCCCACACAAGCTCTGACAGGTTCCTGTTTGCAGGAAGGGCCAGATAAGCCAAACTCAGCACCTGCCTGGTGACCTCCCTACTTATTTGCACATCACTCCCAAGACCTTGGACTTTGCCACCTATTCTTCAGTTGTCCCCTTCAGCTATTGGGCACAGGCTTCTTTCATCTTGCATGGCCTCCCCTAGGGCACGTGACAGTGCCCCGATGCTCTGGAACAAATGAGAGCTTCCAGGGCAGCTGTCACATCCCCACTTGTCTTCTCTGGAGGTGAAGAGCTGTCTGGCTCAGCCTATCATCCCACCAGCTCCAGAATGTAAATCACAGGAGGTCTCCTGTCTGAGAAAAACAATTAACATGAAATACAGAATTACCGTCTGCCACATTTACAAATCTCTCCGGCTCACACGTATCTCTCCCAACAACTTACGCCTTCTCGGAGTCAAGCTGTTCAAATATCTTGTCTTTTCCCTGAATGGACTGACTCGTGGTTCTTGGCACTGCTTGGACCATTTGTTGTCAGAGCTGAGCTATCAGCCCCAATGGCCCACCCGAAGAGCTCATGCCATGGAGACAGGTGGCATATTTATCTTCCTCTGTCCCAACAAAGTGAAGGCATGTGTCCTCTTTCTAGTAAAAAGGAAACACAAGCCAAAAGGAAAAAGGACTCGTGGACATGGTCAAAAGTGTGGTGATTACTGCGGGTAGGGTGGGGGGGGGGGTACTAAAAGGTAATAGGAAAAACTACAATAAAAATTAAATAAAACTAAATAAACAAAGTTTAATTTTACATTTGATAAAATTACAATTAATTTAAAAACAAGAAAGCACAGGTTTCGAAAACCTTTTTTTTTTTTTTTACTGTATGCTTTGCAGGTTTTGCATCTCCCTTCTGAGCTGCTCATAATAACCAATCATCTATGGTCCAAGTGGTAGAGATAAGAAACCATCATGTTAATGGGTATGTAACCATCATGTAACAATGGTTCCATGATTTCCAATGAGGGGTGACTTCGTATCCTTGGAGGACATTTGGCAATGTCTGGAGAAATCTTTGATTATCACAACTACAAAGCTGAGACGGAGTGCCCATTGGCATGGAGGTCAGAGAAGGCTCTAAACATACTCTAATACCCAGGGCACCTCCCTCCGCCCATAACAAAGAAGTAGCTTGCACAAAATTTCTACAGTGACAAGGTTGAAAAACACTGCAAATAACCCAGTGCAGGCTCACTTCTCTCACATTCTGTCCACTTCATGGAGCTCAGAGCTTTGCCTTAAAGCATGATGGGATTTGGAGCAGAATGAGAGAGAAAAACCCAGGCTGGATGATTCTCCACTTCCTGATCTGTCATATACTTCCAAGATATGGCTGTTTGGAGCGTGATAAGGCAGAAAGAACATTTTACCAAAAAACAACGCACACTGGGGCATTCATCACCTGAAGGCTGTTTCCTTACCTGCAAAATGCGGCCATGGGATATGGCTACCCTGCCCGGCTCACAAGGTTATTGCAACACTCAACAGAGGGGCTGTGTTAAAAAGCTCACTGGAGCCCTGGCTGGTGGCACAGTGGATAAGGTGCCGGCCTGCGAACCCAAAGGTTGCTGGTTCAATTCTCCAGCCAGGGCACGTAATCAGGTTGCAAGCCAGGTCTCCAGCCAGATCTGTAGCTGGGGGCAGGTGAAAGGCAACCATACATTGATGTCTCTTTCCCTCTCTGCCTCTTTCCCTACCCTTCTCTCTGAAAATAATAAATAAAAGCTTAAAAAAAAAAAAAAATCTCACTGGAGTACCAAGTGTTTTAAATGGGAGTTAGGAGAACGCATTGTGATAATGATGAAGTGAAAAGATGTATTTTCCTAACAGCTTGCACAAGTATTTCTGCTACAGAGAGAATTACTACTGAAGAACCCCTCTTGGTCTTTGAAGGCAGGGGAGAGATTGATGAGTGCTTCTGAGGCAGAAGGATCAAGCAAGGTTTCAGAGAAGAACTATACAATTTCTCTGCAGAAGACAAAGAATGAATTATATTGTTCCTTATCAGGGAGACGCAGCTAGAACTATAAGGAATGAAGAACTCCCTGAGGTGGTTGCCTAAAGGACATCTTAAAGCAAGGACGTCAGCTTTTCCATTCAAGCTTGTTTGGGTGACATAATATGAATTGTGAATCCACCTGCTGTCTTGTCCTCAAATTCTCATGAATGCTTTGGGAAAATGTGTGTGTGTGTGTGTGTGTGTGTGTGTGTAAATCAAAGAAGGTAGTAAGTTTCATACCTGAATCAATGCAATATGGGGTAGAGGCAAGATACATGCACACAGGAAAAGCCATGAGCATGTCAGGCATTCCTAACACACACACACACACACACACACACACACACACATATTCATTCATTCACAGGAATCTTGAGAAAAATCATTGAAGTTTCCAAGTTCAAGGGCACAGAAGTTTGAATTAATGCTACCCAGATAATGGGACAGGAAAGCAACCTGCTCAACTCTAGGTGTATTGCTAGCATTAAAGAGGGATTTTTGTGCATTTTTAAGTTGTCCTGCATTCCCAGCCTAGCCCTCCGCATACATCTCTGGTTTGCCAACTCCCCTCCACTACCAGGTGTTATGGGTCAGTTGCTGCACAGATGCTTCCTTTCTTGGTCAGTTACAAAATCTTTCAAAGCATATCCAACCCATATGGCATTTGCCAATTCAGAGAGCCTTCCCCTCCCAGGAGCAGAAATGAAAGAATTCTTGAAGTTTGTTTCCTCTCTCCCCCACCAACCTTAAATGAACTTGATGATATTCATGATTTTGTCTAAGGAGCCATTGTTGGTATTAATTGGATGGCAGCCAAGATGGCTTTTAGAAAAAAATAAAATAAAAGTTTTTAAAAGATCAATAGTCATTAGTTAGGTTCTACATTCAGCGAAGCACATATGGTGAAGGGAATAATAAGCAAAGTTAATTGTGGTTTCTCAGAGAACCAAGGGGAATCCACTGAAATGTCTTGACATTCGTTAAGTGCAGTATGTTCAGTATTCCTGCAACTAATAGCAATTAGCAAGTGAGGAAACATACATATGGTCCCTATGTGTAATTAATCACACACCTTTATTACAGTAGACACTCGCTGCTGAGTGACAGGAGACATCTGCCTTGTACTGTGGCTCTGTACTCCTGTGTTGATTCCTATATATGTCTTACCTTCCTTGCACCTGGTTTGTGCCTCTTGCACATTCTAGTCCTATCTTTATGGGGCAGGGTTTCTCAGCTATGTCTCCACTAAAGTACCATCTTCCTGGCATAAAGGAGAGGCTCAGTAATTGATTAATGAATGAGCAAATGAATGGTGAGTCAGTAGGAAGGGTCCTTTTTCATTTGTGTAGATTGCAATGGGCATTGACCCTTTTAGAGCCAGAGAAGGGCTGATATAAGGTGCATAGGAGGAGATTTCAGTTGAATGGGACTAGGATGAGGCTACTTATCTAAAGATAATAGGTCCTGTGGTGCCTGGGTGAAGTATACAAGATGACCTTGAAAAGGGTCCCTCCCCTCTTTTTCCAGCACTATCTTCTCAAGCATGACTTTGAATAGTCAGACACTGACTGGCTTTCCTCTTACTACCATGGCCGCTCCCAAATTATATCTACAATACTCCCCACTACTACCAAGAGAAATGTGATCCACTCATGCAAAATATACATACTTGCTTCTACATTGATTTTGCAAATCATAGACTAGCAAAAGAGGTTAAGGCCCCAGGAAAAGATTGGATCTTGACTCTTCAGTACCTGAACACTTAAGAAGTTATTTTAGCTTGGAAGTATATATTTCTTAGATGTGGAAACATTCTAGAGTTAAGCTTCAACCCAGAGTTAGAATACTATGTCTTCAGGAATGTCATATAGCCAACAAAAACCTCAAAAACCTCAAAAAGTCATGACTACTTAATTTATTACAATAAAAGCTATAATAAAGAGATCTGAAATTCAATGACTCAAGTACTTGGAAGTTTATTGCTTTCTCATGTGCCAGTCCAGGGCAGGTGGCCAGTTCTGATCCATGAAGTCACCTAGGGAAGCAGGCAGGCAAGGAGTTTCTGTTATCCTCAGCAATGCCTTTTGGGGGTTAGGGGGCATTGATTTGCCAGACTAAGAAAAAGAAATAGTGTAACTTCATAGCAAAGGATTCCCTTTTAAGCAAGGACACAGAAGTTGCTTCCATTATTTTTGCTCAAATCCCAATGGGAAAAAATCATTCACATCAAGCTGCAAGCAAGATTGGGACATGCCATCTCTCTCTAGGTGCAGTTCTTAATTCCAGGAATGAGGAAAGATGGATTAGGAATGGGGACACATACTGAAAAGAGATCTGGTCTTCAGATATTTCATAACAGTAGCTTTATCTCCATCAATTCAGTTAAAACACACATCACATGGTTCACAATTACCATTCCACCACTCTGTCATGAGGCAAGGATTGATACAGCGCTTAGAACATACAAAGTGCAAAGTAAATGTTTGGGACATGAGCAACTCAATGGATGAAGTAATGAGTATATCACCTGGATCCCAATTTGGCTGGGTCTAGACTTGTTTGCAGGACATATTTCTAAACATTTTCACAAAACATTGTCCCCTGCCCTGCTTCAGTTGCTCCTAGATAAATGAGGCTCTGTATCTAATAATCTGGCTATCCCTTAAATATTCACTCAGTCTGGAAGTTTCTGGACTTCGTTCTCCTGTCAAGTCTATTGCATCATGGGTCCTAGAGTCACTAAAAACACAGGACTCATTCACGTGGTGCCCAAAAGGTTATAAACCAAAACCAAGCCCAATAATTCCCCATCCCTTATCTGCCAGCTTTCTCCTTCAGGATCTGGGGTACATTGTCCTCAGCCTCTGTATAATATTCTAGGAAAGCATGTCCCAGGTTACACTGGATCATGGTGAAGTCCAGGAAAGGCACAAGTCCTAAGAGAATGTCCTTTCCTTATCTCCCATGTTCCAAGAGTCCAAATAGAGTCTGGGTCTGCAAGGTGGGGTCCTTGGTGGCTTCAGAGTCAGCTGGAGGGGGCACGATCAAAGCAGCAGTGAGCCTGCTTTCTCACTAGCACAGGATTCGTGGCCAGATCCTAACTACAAACTGCATAGCCGCTTGCTGCTTCCCACATAGCTGCTACAACACCCTCCTACATCATGACACCCACTTCCATGCTTCTCACTAACATCTTCCTACATCATGGCACCTTCCTCAAGCTCCCTCTTCTAAGGGTGCCCACCCTTCCTTTTAAATCCTGAAAGTCACTGTATCTTTTGTGTTGAGGTAGCAGCACAGCCATGATCTAGCTATCAACTTGTCATAGATATGCAAAGCACCTTTAAAAGCCTCAAGGCAATATCTCCTTCTCCCATCCCCCAACCAACGGGCTGTGGGGATTTGTGTGATTCCTACCCAACTCTGTATCCTGTTTCATCTTCTCAGCCCTATTTGCATTTAATGTTTACCTAGAGAATCCCACAGTAATGGAAAGTCCAAGAACACTTCAATGATCACAACCAAAAACTATTAAGCCCTGACCAGTGCAGCTCAGCTGCTAAAATGTCATCCCACGAAGTGACTGGGTTCAATTCCCAGTCAGGGGTCAGGACATATGCCTGGGTTGTAGGCTTAGTCCCTGCTAGAGGTGTGTACTAGAGGGAACTGATCAATGATTCTCCCACATTGATATTTCTTTCCCTTGCTTTTTGCCCCCTTTCCCTTCTTTCAAATAAATAAATATTTAAAAAATTCAAAAGAAAGTCAAATCAAAATACAATAAGATCTTGTATCAAACATAAGAGAAGGAAATGGGGAAAGGCCATTTACTGGGTATCTATTGAATTAAAAATGTAAAAAATGAGGCCTGGTTGGTGGCATAATGGATAAGGCACCGGCCTGCAAACCCAAATGTCACTGGTTTGATTCCCAGCCAGGGCACAGAACCAGGTTGCAAGCCAGGTATCCAGCCAAGTCCATAGCATATTCACATCACCAACAAGGAGGTAATTATTATTGTCTCCTATTTGCAGGTGAGAAAAAGAAGGCTCAGAAGGGTCACCAATTCATAAGAGCCATGGCAGAATTCACATCCAGAATTATCCAAATGAACCAGTTTAAGTCCCACTAAACAAAACCATTCATTGAAGACCGGCAAATTCAGAGCTCATTTCTGAGTTGACCTGCATAACAGTGGCTTGTCACTTTTTCTTGAGGCTAAACAAAAAAAATGCCCCTGGGAAAATGGCCTGAGAGGAATAAGAGACCTTAACATAGTCTTGTGTACAGCGTTTTATTAAAAGGAAGGAAATAAACATAAACCTTCCTTTCAGCCAGCAGAGCCTCCAGACCAGGAGACTTTGGAGCACATCACCATCCATAGCATGAGCAAGACAAAAGTGTTTTTTAGTGACTGATTCGAAACACAGGTGGCTGCTCACCTGCTGGGAGACACCCTTCGGGGAGCAGGCAGATGATTTATTTATTTTTAAAAAGCCAAACTTGCTGAGGCTATTTAAGGTCATTTTTGGTTCCATATGAATTTTTGAAGTTTTCATTCTAAATCTGTGAAATATTGTCATTGGTATTTTAATAGGGATTACATTGAATCTATAGATTGCTTTGGGTTTTAGGGACATTTTAATAATGTTAATTCTTCCAATCCATGAGCACAGTATATGCTTCCATTTATTTGTATCTTCCTTAATTTCTTTTTTCCGTGATCTCTAGTACAGGTCTTTTACCTCTTTAGTTAAGTTTGTTTTTAGGTACTCTATTTTTCTTGTTGCTATAGCAAATGGGATTTTTCCCTTGTTTCTTTTTCTAATATTTTATTGATGGTGTACAAAAATACCTATTATGCTAAGTGAAATAAGTTAGGTGGCAAAAGACAAATACCATATGATCTCACCTATAAGATGCAAAATAGAACCAGAGGCATGGAAACAAGGAACAGACTGACAGTGACCAGAGGGGAGGGCAGAGGCGGGAAGAAGTGGGGAAAGAAGGAAAGGGTTTAGTCAAGGTACAAGTATATAGACATAGACATGGACAACAGGGTGGGGATTGACTGGGGTGGGGAGCAACAGGGAAATATTGGGACAAGTATAATAGAACAACAAGGAAAGAAAAAGAAAAGAGAGAGAGAGAGAGAATTAAAGAAAGGAAAGAAAGAAGGAAGGAAAGAAGGAGAGAAAGAAAGAAGGAAAGAAAGAAAGAAAAGGAAGAAAGAACGAAGGAAGGAAGGAAGGAACAAAGAAAAAAAGAAGGAATTTAACAGGGGGGAAAAAAAGACGAGACCAATGGCAAACCTTGTTTCCCTCTCACTTAGCCAGAAAACCATTGCCTTTTTAGAGATGCTATGGTGAAGGGTAGATAATAAGAATGAGAAAACATTAAACAGAATCAAATCTGATTGAGTAATTAGAAATATCTCCTGATGCCAAAACTTGCATACTATCCTCAAATAGGTGCAATGGTGCTGAAAACAAGGGAAAAGAGGAAAATGCCGTGAAGCTGATTTTAGTGGTTTTGGGCTTAGGGCTAATGATTGTCTATCAAGGAGACTTCTGCCATTTAAGGCTGGACTGTAAATGACAACTATCTGACACACATGCTTCATTCCTAACCTCTGAGAAGACATAATTTATAAATCTTAACAAAATTTTAGAATCCTTCTCAACATGGTAATCCCTCTGCTACTAACAATCAATCTGAATTGGTGAAAAGTAAAACCCAAATGTCACCTCTTACCTAAATCAACTTTTCATTAAGTATCTTTGATGAAGGGGAGCCAGGACAACACGAAGGCACAGAGGAGCCTGAGGAAATGTAGGGGAACAGAAAAGCTACCCTCCTGCAGATTGGTCAATAGTTGCGAAGTAGGCTGCTGGGTAATTCCCATAATTCCAAGTCTCTAAGCAAAATCCTAAAATACGGTCACAAGGTTTCCTCCCCAGAGTGTCTAAAAGATAAATGACACCAAGAGCATGCACTATGGCACTTGCAGCTTTAATGAGAAACCAGAATGAATTATCGCAATGTTTTCATGCTCCTAAAGTTGTTTCTAACCTACCTGAGGTAAACTAATGGTCAACGCTGTCTCCTTTTTTTTGTTCATAGGTCTTGCCCTTATCCCAACACTTCTCTTACACATTTACCTCATTCACGGAGTTCTGATTTTTTAAAGGCAGATGAGCCACATTTTGCTTAGGTGCTTCTAATCAATTCATCTGTCAGGAACCCAAAACTTGCCAGAGGGAACTGACCATTACACCTATAGCATTTGAAAAAATACAGCAAATATGAACAATAATGTCCTTTGTAACTAATGGCCAAATCTGTGTTAATCCCCAACAGTCTAACTTTGTACTTAAAAAGTGATCCTTAAATTAGCAGCATTAGCATCACCTAGGGCTTGTCAGAAATGCCGAACTCGAATCTCAGGTTTACCAGAAGCCAATTGAATCAGAATCTGTATTTTACAAAGTCCTCAGGGGATTCTGACGCACATTACAATTTGAGAAGCACTCAACTAGAAGAGAGACCCTTTGGTGTCAAAGCCTTCTGCCTCCAAGGCTTACTGACTCCTGCAGAACAGCGTGCTAACTGGTTTGTTAACAAGCTGCCCAGCCACAGAAGACTAAAAGGTGCAAATTTGAAAGAAAATATGTAGCAAGAAATTAGGATTAGGAGCAAGAGGAAAAAAAAGAGGGAGAGAAGAGAAAGCTCTGAACACCCAAGGAGTACATACACACACAACTTTGCTACCAGACAATAACTATACCAGAGGTTCTTATGAGCAGCCTGATTTGCATGAAGTACCCTGCACATCATCATCCAAACAATATTTATGAGCTCTTCCTAATTAAATCAAAAGTGTGCCTATGGGCAACCTCGTTTTTAAACACCTAAGGAAGATATTCTCAAAATTAAATGGAATGTCATTACTTAGAAATTAAATAATTTAAAACAAGTTACATGTATGCTGAAAGAGTTTTCTAGAAATCTAAAGTTGAGCACTTTATTCTGGGATAACTGGGAATGTACTACACACACACGAGAATTTAAAATATTTATTTTAGTCCCCTGAAAAGTTTTTGAGTAAGTGGAAATAAGAAAGAAAGTATGGGGAAGAAAAGCAACATAGAAGATTGCAGAAAACAAGCCTGCAACCAGTTTTTGTTATTATAGGTCCATCTAAGTTCATGAAGGAGGATGATAATCATATTTCTTAAATAGCTACACACAACAAACCCTTGTGGGTTATTCCTCTGTGTTCTATGGCTTCCTGACTGGGGCCTCAGGAGGTTCTTATACACTCAGCAGACATTAGTCATAGTGAGCCCACAGGTCCTTGGAAGCGTTTCAAGCCCCGATTCTCTAAGACTTGGGAGCAAAGTCTGCAAGACCTGTGCAAAAAGCTCAGAGGTGGGATGTGTACACACACACACACACACACACACACACACACACACCCCGAGCACCACATCCCAGTTAGAGCGTTTCCCATTTTAATCTCCTGAGGCTGTCAGGCAGCCTTTGAGAGACGGGCCTCTCTAACTAGGAAAATGGCTCTCTTTCTCATTTCTGTGCTTCTCTCTGGTGACAAAAAGGCAAAGAAGACATGACTGTTGCCTTCAAGACATATTGGAGCCCTTGCGATAGCCATGTTCAAGGTTATCTGAAAACACGGAAGAGGCAATGATTTATTTTGCCTCAAGCACGAGAAAGACATCAGGGATTATGTGGTTCTGCAAACAGTTCGTATATGATCTGGAAAGCTTCTCTCCATCTGAAGTATTTTCTGCCCCTTCTTTTCTTAAGAAAATCTTGAAAAACAAAAGAAACAGAAATTTAACTTCTAATGAAAACCGAAAATATCTGCAAGTCCAAACAGTAGGATATAAAGACTGGAAGCTGGTGAAAGGTACATCAGCTAGGGCCCTAATAGGAATCAAATCACACAAAACAATGCCATTGTGGAGTTTCTTTTGCTTGCTTGTTTGTTTTTAAAGATTTTATTACTTTTTAGAGAAGAGGGTAGGAAGGGAGGCAGTGAGGGAGAGAGACATGAATGTATGGTTACCTTTCACCTGCCTCCAGCCTTGGACCTGGCTGGAGACCTGACTTACAACCTGGTTATGTGCCCTGACTGGGAATTGAACCAGCGACCTTTGAGCTCGCAGGTCAGCAGGCCTATCCACTGAGCCATCAGCCAGTGCCCAGCTCTTGAGTTTTTTAAACAAGTGATTTACAAAGTGTCCGCCTGGCTAAGGGAAGACCACAGGTGCAGTAGCAAAGCTAACAAGGGCAGGGAACTGTTTCTACCTCAGTCAGAAAGGGAGAAGGTGAGGGAACAGTTCCTAGAATCCAGAGAAAGAGCTGTAAGGAAAGTCCTGCCTTACAGGGGCTGTGGTCTTAGACAGGAAAATGCAAGGACTTGTCAGGGAAGAAGGCAGGTGAATAAATGCCTGACCTCATGTTCCCCTTGCCCTCCCATCTTTGCCAAGATATCCTGTTGGCCAAAACCAATCAAAATCTAGAGTACAAGGAAGCTTACTGATAAATATTTAACAAGTTTGGCTTTATTGGGGAAAAAAGCACAAAGCAATTATCACAAAATTTTATCATTTTATTATCAGCATTTATCATAACTCCCAGACAGAAACATTATTTGAAAATAAAACTACAAGTCAACATTTCTTGTGAAATAGATGAACTTTTTTTTTATCTATTAATAAATCAAATCTATCTGTTCATAAAAAACAAAACATCAAAGCCAACTAAGCTGTATCCTGAGAATGCAAACTTGGTTCAACTTTAATAAATCAATCAATGTATTTCAACATGCTATCTGTGTAGGAAATACAAAATAAATTTGATCATCTCAAAAGAGACAGAGAAAAACACTGGCAAAATTTTAAATGTATTCATGAAAACCTTTGGCAAACTAGTAGTAATAGGCAACTTCTTTAACTCAATAAGGGGTATTTACCAAAAATCTATAGTTAAAGTCATACTTAACAGTGAAAAAAATTATTATTATTGCCTCCTAAGACCAGAAAAAGTCAAGGAGATCTACTCTCACAACATCTATTCAGCATCATGCTAACTATCCTAGTCAGTGCATTCAGGCAAGAAAAGGAAATACAAGGCATAAAGGAATATAGGCTAGCTAAGAAGAAAGAAACAAAGGAAGGAGGAAGGAAGGAAAAAAGAAAGGAAGGAAGAAAGGAAGGAAGGAAGGAAGGAAGGAAGGAAGGAAGGAAGGAAGGAAGGAAAGAAGAAGGAAAACTTCTTTCATTTACAAATAAGTGTTTATGTAGAAAATTTCAAATGAGCTACAAGAAGATTACTAAATATAATACATGAGTTTAGTAAGGTTGCAAGACACAAGATCAATATATAAAAATTAATTGTATTTCTATTTCCAAGTAATAAAAATTTGGAAATTGAAAAATCCCAAATAAGCTATAGGAAAGCTACTATGTCATATTATTCTTTATCCTCTTTTTTTTTTTTTTTTTTGTAAGTTTTTCAAAAATTCAAATTTGACATCCCAATCCCAGAAATTCCAGTGAGGCCCAGAAACCTGTATATTCAGAAAAATCTTTCTTCAGGCAGCTTTGACATATGAGAGCTCAGAACATGCCTTCTCTCCTGGTCTTGTCTCTCAGACATGGACAAGTCAAGCTCACCTGCCCCTTACAAGAAACTTGGGAGTTTCCAGTCTGGGTGGCTTTTAACACAACTTGCTTCACATGTCTGAATCTCACTTTTCCCATCTGTATAATAAAAATAATAAAACCTAACTTAGAGAGTTTGGAAAGGCTTAGAGAGAACAGAGTATGTAAAAGGACTTGTTATAGCATCTGGCACAAAACAGATGCTCAAAGAGCACCATTTCTAGTCCACCCTTTTGCCCTGATTGGCTGAATATGCCTTATGCCGTACCTTATGCTTATATCATTTTCTCTCTTTTGTTAAATTAAATTTAATTGTTGTTGTATTACATCCATCCCATTTCTCCTCCCCTCTCTCTTATATCATTTTTTAAAGCCTGTGTTACTGTATTTTCAGTCCATGCTTATACTCTATGTCCTTAACTGAGTGGTTACCTCCTTGAAGGCACAAATATGATTTGCATGTGTTCTCCATATGGTGAAATGCACATTAAGGTCAATTATCTCATTGATTAGAGAAAATGCTAATAAAAACTGCCAATCTTCCCATCTGCCTTCGCAGCCTGCCTGAAATTTCTCCATTACCAATTAGTCCCTCAAGTTAAGCCAGAGCTCAGCGCAAATGTGAAAGTAGCCAGCAGTGGAGAAGGGAGGGATCATATTTAGTCCTTCTTAGTGGGCTAATGAAGAAGCCTTTGTCCTGTCCTGGCCAGCATGGCTCAGTTGGCTGAGCATCATCCCAGGAACAGAAAGACCATGGTTTTGACTCCTGGTCAGGGTACATGCCTGGGTTGCACGTTTGGTCCCCAGTCAGGTGTGTGCAAGAGGCAACCGATTGATGTTTCTCTCTCATACTCAGCTTTCTCCCCACTCTCCCTGGGCCCCGTCAGAAAAGAAGCCTTTATCTTCACTCACTGAGTTCTTCTACATAAAGCTAGAGACCTGAATGAACCAGGGAACCTCAAGCAGGTAAGAATAGGAGATGAGGTAAATAGGCTTAAGGTGGGGAAGAGGCCAAAGTCTAGATCCAATGGAAGTGAAGATTAAATCATTAAGGAAGATAGGGCAGCTAACAGCTAACATGAGAGGAGATTTATCTATTATTCCTATAGCCATCCCAGGACAACGCAGAGTCCTGAGAAGAGATGGTGGGTAATAAGTAGGTGGTGGGTATAGTAGGAAGGGGAGGGAGAAGCTCTAGGAATCCCACCATATTGCAAATACTCTTTTCCCACAGCCCATTCCCCGACAGCCACTCACGCAGCCCTGGCTCCTCATAGGCCCCTGAGCAGCAGCAGCACCATGTGGGCATCATCGTGACTACAGTGGGCACACTCACGGTGCCACCTCCCACCCAGGGCCAGAGAGAGGGCGCTGCATGGAGGTTTGACCACCTCCTACCTGGCATCACATAGGCAGTGCCTTTCATGGGGGCATCTAGATTCTTCTGTGGCTAGTTCTCACATCAGCAGGGGCCTCATCCTGTTCTCCAGCTCAGGCACCAGCCAGTGGAAAAACGCAAAGGCTGTGTTCTAGTTGAACCAAAGTGAATTGTGGCCTCTTCCAGATGATTCCGTTAAGGCCTTCCAGCCTGATGGCACCAGCTGGATCACAGAAGTGGTAGTCACCCACCCCACAGCCCCTGCAGATGCTTGCCCTTCCCTCACAGCACTGGGCAGTAGGGTGAGGTCCGCACTCAGGCCTGGCAGGGGCCAGAGTTCTGTGAAGAGGAAATTCAAATTATTCCCCATCTGAAAGGCAACTTCTCTCAAGGCTCCTCCTACCCAATGCCAGGCCCAGATCCATGGCCCTTCTGACCCTTGCAGTGATGGTAAGGAAATTCACCTGTAGGGAGGCTGCAGGCCCATGTGATGCTCCACACAGAGGAGGGCCACAGGGAATTGCAGATGAGTGAGTGCCCTGCTGCTCATGCATTGTAATTCAATTTTCTACGGTTTATTCTATCAGCATGGATAAAGTATTTCTGTTTGATATTAATACTCTGTGGACACCTTCTTGCTGCTTGGGTACACAAAACTACACAAGCATAATCCCTAGTTATATTTTGGGAATAGAGTGTTCATAAGGTTAATAAAGGTACTTTTGCACCATGTGCTAAGCATACTATTATAGTATAATTTTAAATCATTAATATTTGTGTGTTTATACACACATATATTAATATATACTTACATGTATACTTGTAAAACTTCATTTTTACCTGTTTCAATGTACATATTTTTTATATAAATACATTTTATACCCATATATCATATATAACAGTTGTATTTATATATAAAACATACATTTGTGTTCTGGAAATAGCAATGGCATTTTTTTCCTAATAATGAAAGTAATAGAGGAGTGATTAAGAGCATAGGATTTAAAGTCAAACTGCCTTTAATCTTTGGCAAGCTACTTATTTATTTTTTTTAAAAGTCAAGCAATTCCTAAAAGGCACAAAGAAGAAATGGCATTGTCCTATAAGCCCATCATCACCCAAAAGCAAAAGAATTACTATTACTTTACTGAGTAAAATTCATGAGTTTTTTCTGTACAAGGAGGGGGGACCCAAAATAAACTGGATTGTCTTTTTGAAGGTGGGCCTTCATGGTACAGGCCTCCCCCACTAGGTGAGTGTTCTAGGATCCCATCTGTATCAGTGCACCAGCTGGTGTTGTTGTGAGAAGCTGCATTCAGCTTCAGTGAGTTTCCTTTGAAAACTCTTTCAATATGTTTGCCTATTTCATGGTGGGTGATTTACAAGCATACCTGCCCACTCTACACTGAATGTTCAGCAGTTTTTTTTCAAAACCACATGACCTCCTGCCCGACTCTTCCTATTCACGTGATCTCACCCTGAGTGACTTTTTCTTCTTTCCCCAGTGAAAAAAGTCCTCAAAGGGAAACATTTTACCAATGTGGAAGAGGTGAAACAAAAACAAACAAACAACAAAATAAAAAAACAGAGGTGGTAAAAGGCATCAAAATCTATGAGTTCAAAAATTGTTCTGAGTGGGAAAAAATGTCTTGATAAGTGTATTACATCAAATGAAGAGTACTTTGAAAATAACTGAAGTTTAAACATGTAAGAATAAATACATAATCTTTTATAAAGAAATTCTGGGGTTTGGGGTATCTCCCCTCATACTCTATTTTTCAAACAAATAGCATCATATTTTACTTATTGTTCATCTCCTACCCCCACCACATATGGAGTAGACATCTTTATGAGTCAATATATGGAGAACCCTACTGTCTTTTTTTTTTTTTTTTTTTTAAAGATTTTATTTCATCATTTCTAGAAAGAGGGGAAGGGAGAAAGGCAGAGAGGGAGAGAGACATCAATGTATGGTTGCTTTTCACCTGCCTCCAGCCACAGACCTGACTGGAGACCTGGTTTGCAACCTTGTTATGTGCCCTGGCTGGGGAATCGAACCTGCGACCTCTGGGTTCGCAGGCCAGCGCCTTATCCACTGCGCCACCAGCCAGGGTGAACCCTACTGTCTTTTTACTGCTTCATAGTATTTGACAGTTTGCAAATAGTATTATCTCCTTTACTCACTTTATTTCTTCTTCTAGTAGAGTTGGCACACCTGGAAGAAAACACCACCAGATAATAGTTATAACAATGAACATTCGTTTTATGATTCTGACTTTAATGGGAATTTTATCACTGAGCATGAGGCCACCCACGGACTATAAATTCATGTTTAATGCTATAAGCTTATTTATTTATTGACATTTTTTTAAAGATTTTATTATTTTTAGAGAGCGGGGAAGGGAGAGAGGCAGAGAGGGAGAGAGACATCAATGTCTTTGGTTGCCTTTTACCTGCCTCTAACTACAGACCTGGCCGGAGACCTGGCTTGCAAACTGGTTATGTACCCTGGCTAGGACTTGAACCAGAAACCTTTGGGTTCGCAGGTCAGTGCCTTATACACTATGCCACCAGCCAGAGCCTTATTTATTGACATTCTATTGAGAGTTTTTGTATCAGAAATGGAAGTTAATTTTTAGTAACTACTTTTTTGGCATCTATCAAGATGATCAGTTACACTGGATTTCTTCCTTCTTTGTTAATAAATTAAATATATTGATTTCCTAGATTAAATAATTAATAAAGTCTTAAAATGAATCTTACCTTGTCATGGTGACTTTTCTCTTAAGTTACTGCTGGATTCTATTTGCTATGATAACTATAAATGCCCAAGTAAAAACTGTATATATATAATCCTTGCACTTGTATTAGAGTTAGTGCTTCTTTTTTTTAATTTAATTTTATTGCTGTTGTATTACATTCATCCCCTTTTTGCTCCCCTCTGAGAGTTAGTGCTTCTTAATTAAAAAAATAATAATTGAAAATATTTTGTTCTATTTTTATGCTTAAAAGGGTAGGTGGATTTGTTTCCTGGAGGTTGAAAATAGTTCTTAATTTTCAACTCTGGATTCTACTGTATTTCAGTTTGCCACCTTTCTTAGGGTTCTTTTTAGTCATTTACATCTTCTCCCATTTGAGGATGAAATAGTCAGGAAGTCTCGAGTTTCCCCAGTTGTGGAATCAGGACATTTTGCTGTACACGTCCACCTTCATCTAACAGTGTTTCTCTGTCTGTGAAAATGGCTTTCCCATTTCTCCTGCTATTTGCTGGAAACTTCATGTTAAAGAATCATTCCCCCTACAACATCAGTGTAAAACTTCATGGTTGTTCAGATGTTGTAACAAAGATCAAAACAAAGAGAATATATGGAAGTGTGACCTTGAGTCATGTCCTCCATCCCCAATACTACTGTTTTCAGTGCACAAAGAAAGTTGGGCATGCTGGTCTCCCTTGACCTTCTCAGGCCTCCAGTCCTCTAATTTTATTTTTTTTAAGATTTTATTTAATTATTTTTAGAAAGAGGGGAAGAGAGAGAGGCAGGGAGGGAGAGAGACATCAATGTACGGTTGCTTTTCACCTGCCTCCAGCCACAGACCTGACTGGAGACCTGGTTTGCAACCTTGTTATGTGCCCTGGCTGGGGAATCGAACCTGCGACCTTTGGGTTCGCAGGCCGGCACCTTATCCACTGTGCTACCAGCCAGGGCCTCCAGTCCTCTATTGTTTAACTCCAGAGTGCTATTTTATCACATCAAATGCCCACCTTTTGAGGCATAACTGTGGCCTCCATTTTGCAGAGAGAAATGATCATGAGAGATTTCTCAACCAAGCTGAGCTCACACTGGTAATTAGCAGTGCAGATCCAGGATTTGAACCCAAGGCTGTCTGATTCCAAAGCCTGTGGGCCTCTCTTGCTCTCACCAGCATATTTGGGGACTAAGTTCAGGTGATCCTTCAGGCTTTAATGCATTCTGCTGCTCCCACAGAGTTGGGGACATAGGGCAATAGTGACAGAGGATAGGTTCTGTCACTTAGAACCAAAAAAGGACTAAGTAACAAAGCTGGTGAGGTGTATTTTTTCATCCCTACCTGTCTGCTGATCCACTTAATAGTACAAGGTGCTCCCTGCTTAGAGCCTGTTTAGAACAGAGATTCCTATAAAAGAAAATGTAATCAAGAAAATCAAGTTTCCAGCAAGTCCATAGTCATTAAATTGATTCTTGGTTCTAAATATAAATCATAGTTAAACTAACTTAAAATGTACAACAAAATTAAGCATTAATAAATATGACATGTAAATGGAGTGAAAAAATTGCAATCCAGAGGCATCGAATCTTGACATCCTACACAGATACTTTGTGGTCAATCCTGGTTAATTTGATTATCTCTTCAGATCTTCATTTCCACAGCTGTACTGTAAATCACTGGGCTTGTATGATAAAAAAGTGTATGTGAATTTTTGAAGATTTAAAAAGTGCCGGGTGCAACTAAAAATGAACAAAAGAAAACTTTTCTGGAGACAAACAGACCCCAAATCTCAATTTCCCTTCCTAACAGCAAGTACATGATGAGAAACCTATTATCAGTGTTTCTTGGATGATGAATCTGACCTTGGGCAAGTTTCTTTGCCCTAAGTTGGTCTATCTGAAAGACACAAATCATTCTTTTTTTAAATATATTTTACTGATTTTGCTGTTACAGTTGTACCAATTTTACCCCCTTGTTCCACCCCACTCAGTACCCCCCATTCCCTCCATCAGTGTCCCGGTTAGTTCATGTCCTTGTGAAAGACACAAATTATTCTTACAGAGTTCCTGAGTACCATGGCGTAACGAAACCCAAAATCCAAGAAGGTCCCCTTTTTTCCTTTTTTTTTCTTATCTGAATCGGTCTAAATATCATCTTAGGACTTTGAAAAATCAGTACTTAGGGAACCCTGAAATTTATCTATCTAGAGTTTTCTTTTCTGCAGTGAAGGTAATTTTATGTTTAGAGTTCATCTTCTTTCTTTAGAAAGGAAAAATTTGTCATCAGGAGGCATACTGCTTTTTTTTTTTTTTTTTTTTTTTTTGCAGTTCTCATTTTGCTGATGCTGCTAAACACTGTCACTTCCTTTAATATTATTCATAAGAACAGCAATTGCCTTTAAAATGGCAAAATGCCCTATTTTCCCTGACACAATGTAACAGCAGCACTGATGAAATGGGTCCACCTTTGGGCAGTGGAAGTACACCTTTCCCCACCTGGCTGAGAACGTTAACTAGAAATGTCCAAACGAATCATCGAACAGTGCTGTTTATTGGATTTACTCATTAAAAACAAATTAGATGCACTTTAAAAGTGAATAGCTATTTCTACTTCTTCCCATCTTCAGGTTGGGAAGAAATTATTTCCTTTCAACAATAGCTGAGCTTATCACTTATCAGCTGATGTGCTGGGAATTAATTATACAGCCAAGAGTTTTGCTGCGTCAGTGCTTTCCATGATCCTAAGGGATAAATGTCTGTAACTATCGAAAAGGAAAAGATTAGATGATGAACTCAGCTGTATTTCACTGGTATCTGCCATGGAAAGAAAAAAATACACCTTTTCTTGAAAAACAGTTTGTCTCCAGAGGCTAATGGACTAACACTGTCTTCTCTATAAGCAAATAACAAAGAGGGGTATTGCTGGGGAAATCATCAGAATATTTTTGCTTTTTTCTGAAAAAAGAAAAAACTGACTGAACATAGCTCCTAAGCTCCAAAAGAAGTAGAAATGTGAGTCAAGTCAATTAGTGGAAATTTTAGGGGGAATAATGTTTTCTCCATATTTCTGCTTCTACTACTGCCTGCCATCTGCCACCAGAAGCCCTTCCCTATCTTCTGAGTGGTGAGAAATCCCATCCATCCTCCAGCCATCTCTGGCCATTTTCCCCTAGGAAGAACTCAGTGATGGAGAGCCTTCTATGGACTGGCTACCAAGTCCTTTGTCTGTGGGACAATGAATCCTCATGGCAGGTCTACTGTACAGGCAGGGAAAGGAACATCAACTGGCTCTGCCCCTGGCCTGAACCATTGAATGGTTACGAAGAAAAATGGCAGCTCCAACATCCAGGAACTCATAGCTGAGCCTTAATGACATTACAAGTGAATCTGATGCTTGTAGGAAAATCAGGTTGTTCTCCTCTTGGTCATAAACAATCTCACAGACACAAAAAATAGCAAACACACACAAAACAGCAAACACTGGGCTAAACAACTGACCGCTAGTGCTTTACCAATTAGAATGTTATCCTCTTTAGTCTACCCTGCTTCTAGGGTATCATGATACCCTTCTAGGGTATCTATGATAAATTTCTTAATCATAGAATTGTTCTATTATGGGAGAACTTCCTCTTTCTTTGACACTCCCCAAATTTACCCATATCAATTCCAAATTCTACAACAGTTCTTTCTAACACCCTTTCACTGAGACACCCCATAGTTACCCACGGTGTATGTTCTCCCACTCTTTCAACAAATAAGAGACTCTACTTTCTCACCTATGGGTGTGTTTCTGTCATCTAAAGCTAGTCAGTCTACCATATTCTCACTTGTACCCTGAACTGGCCTAGGCATCTGTTCTCTCATCTCTAAAATAGGAATAATCAAAGTACCTAACGCCCTTGGTGGCTGGGAGAATTAAATAAAAAGATATGTTTAATAAACGCAAACTCTTCTTACCATCCCCATCACAATCATAATTACTATTATTTTTATTACCATAGCACCTTACTGCCTCGCTGAGACCTTTTCCGAGACCCCAGTTTCAAAGTTGTCTCTCTTTCTAAACCTCACCCATGTCCCAAGCCCCTCCTGCACACAAGATACTTTCTCCCTCCCAGAATTTTTTTCAGCTAAAAACTTCTAAAGTTTTCAAGAAGTGCTAAGCCTTCACTCACTATTGAAAATTACTTGCATGCTGCCTTGTATATTATTTCTATTTTAATGCTTTTTGTCTTCAATGAGATGGTTTCTACCTTTAAGGGGTTTAGCATATCTGCAAGCGCATCGTAAATGGTCAACAAAACACGCGCTGATTGATTGAAGCTAGAAGCCGACATGGACAGAAAGGTAGAACTGGAACATGTAAAGGAGCTGGGTTGTTAAATGGCAGGCTTGAGGCCTGGGACAGGGAGGTATACGCCCTTCAGGTGCCCTTTGGCTCAAGCCCCTTCTTGCTGGTTCCCTATGCCCAGGGTCCTGGTTTCTACATCTCCCCGGTTAACAAAACCACAATGTTCTAAGGGCTTGCCTCCCTCCTTAGAAAAAGAGTAAATAGAATCCTTTTTCAGAAATGATATTTTTAATTAATTTGTTGTTGTTGTAAGATAGTTGTCCACTTGTTCCTCCACTGCTCTCCCCTGCCCCACCCATCACAGCTCCTTTCCTGTAGTCAGTCCCTACCTTGTTGTCCATGGCCATGGGTCATTAATACCAGTTCCTTAACTAAACCCTTCCCCTTCCTTCCCTCTTTCAGAAATGACTTTTTATACTCCTATATCCTACTCCACTAGCAGACCATTTTTCCCCCTTGGCTCCAAGTAACATAAATAAATTCCTATGAATAATGAAGATGTTTCTTTCTAATCACTAAATTTTAACAAACAAGCAACTTTCAGCTTTGTA
The DNA here is from genome assembly GCA_004026585.1 of Noctilio leporinus. Taxonomy (NCBI): domain Eukaryota; kingdom Metazoa; phylum Chordata; class Mammalia; order Chiroptera; family Noctilionidae; genus Noctilio; species Noctilio leporinus. The sequence continues at coordinate 73,544 of PVIW01001985.1, read as the reverse complement.
TATATATTTTCTGCTCTATGTAGTGAGCATTCCTTTGATGTCCTAAGCCTGTTAGATTTTCGGTATTTCTTAAAAGGTGGGGTAGGAAAACACCTTTCCCAACAGTAAATATATCATTTTCTTTGAACCTTACTCAGCTTTTATTACTGAGGAAATAAATATTTTCTTTAAACTAACTAGCAATGCGCTCTGCTCTCACCATGACTGCTGGTGGAACACCATCGTGATTGGAGAGGCTGGGATGCAGTCTAGCTAGACAAAGATGTAAACACAGTGCCACCACCATGACTCAATTCATTTGAGAAAAACTCCTCCTTCCCCACTCCTAGCTATGCCTAAGGACAGCAAGATGGACAACTCCTCTCCTATTCCTATTGTTTACATTTCTTCCTCACTCAATTTAGGAATTAGAGGCTGGGAAGGGGTGCAACCGTGGCCTGGTGCAAACATGGCCTGTCCTGGGGCTGTTTACACAAATGCATTCAATCAATATCTGCACATTTGACGTAGCCTCAGTGTACCCTTTCAAATGAGAAAAGGAAGCAGCAACTACATATATAATATTTTCCCACTTATACTCTCACAATGAAAATTCCCATGTATGTTTCTAAATGTTTATGTATGATTATTGAAACATGAGAGCTGGATGGATAAGCAACTGTATGCTACCTCCAAGGGCAGGCAGAATGGGAGGAGCAGGGGGCATAGTACAGAAATTATTATATTTTTAATATATTTTGGGTAATTTTTACTTTTTAGGATAAAGTACCTGATCTTTTAAAAATAAAGAATGAGAAAATGTAAAAGCATGAAGGTTGCTTTTAGTCCTCTCTCACGCTTGAAATTAGACATGCAGTGCTCAAAAGCTCCTTCTGACAAGAATAAGAAAGAGGTAGAAACTCAGGAGACTATGCAGCAAGATGTGGAGGAAAGGGCCCTGGGCATGAGGGGAGGGTACTTGGAAGAAGCCGGTATACTATTAGATGTCTCCAAAGGAAAGTTATACAATGTTTTGCTCATACCCCTCAGGATGATTTGATTCTAGTCTTTCATTGCCTTTGAGCAATTTTACAGCTTTGTAAGCTGTGGATAACCAATTACAATGCAAAATAATTTTTTTTCTTTAGGCATGCAACTGCAATTTTTTTTTCAGTAGAGGAACAAGTCCTACTTCCCTCCCCTTCCCCCTTCATTTTCCTGATTTACCTACCTATCCTTTGGATTTTTCTTTGGACTAGTTGTAACATTTTACCATTTCCCTTCTTAGTGATAAATAAACTTAGATAAAATTTAACTTAGAGTTAAATAAACTTTACTTTAAATACAAATGAGTCATCATAATTTCACTTTGTATTTTAATTAGACTTTAACATAGAATTGAACTGTATGGTGACCAGGGCCAGAGCCAGCTGTGTCAACTAAGGCAAGTTCCTTTATTTCACTGTCTCCATCAATCCACCTCTTTACCCTTCTCTCTGTTGTATCCTGTCTCTTGCTCGCACCCCTCTGACTACATAGGAACAGAGGACTGCATATGTAATGATGCTCGCTGGTTATTTCTGGGTGGTAGGATTTGAGGAGACTTACAGGCTTGTTTCACTTGCCTGCATTGCTTGAATTCTTTATAATGGGCATCCAACCATATTTATAAGTCAATAAAGTGCATGCAAGTAAGATCTGACATTTGTCCAAATTTGTCAAGTGCCTCTTCCTCTTCTGATTTTTTACATTTTTGATCTTCAAAGAATCAGCGGAGAGAAATCTGAGATATTAGTAGAGGCCAAAGAAGAAAGTAAAGGGTGAGCAGAGTTCAAGGTGCAAAGCTTCTGAAAGGCTGTCCTGCGTGCATGGACAGCTCTGGCATACTGTGGTGTTTTCCTGAAGAGCCCCATTCCTGAGATGCTACTCAAGCTATGGCCCCTCCCCCTGGGCTCCTGCTGCACCCTGCTGCCTTGAGGTCTTTTCCAGGGGTCTGCAGTTTGTTGGGGCAGGTCTGACTCCCTGATATATCGCTGACTGCACCGTGGAAAACAGCATCCACCAAAGGCATTTGAGGGAAATGCACCACTATGACAGGTATGTGCAGTGCAGCACAGCTAGGCTTGCACAGAACATTGTAAGATGTTCAGGAGCATCCCTACCTCTCCCCTGCGAGATGTCTGTAGCCCACTCCGCCTCCTCTACCCCCCAACTATGACAAGCAGAAATGTCTCCAGACATTGTCAAATGTCCCCTAGGAAGTAAGCTCCTCCCTAGTTGACAACCACTGGTCTAGTGCATTGAGCTGCTGCTACTTTCACCAACCACTATTCTGAGATTAGAATTTATACACAGCATAGTTAGGGGACAAGCACCTGGTGGGGGTGGTAATCTACTTACAGACCCTGATCATCATTTTAGCAATAAAAAAGAAGAAAATCTTACATATTACCACAGCATGGGTGGACCTGGAGAATATTATGCTATAAGTCAGTCAGAGAAAGACAAGTACCATATGATTTCACTTATGTGTGGAATCTAATGAACAAAATTAACTAAAACAAAATAGAAACAGACAGATACAGGGAACAGACTGACAGCTCTCAGAGGGTAGGAGGCCTGGGGGATTAAGTGAAAAGGTAAAGGGATTGAGCAAAGGAAAAAAATTATAGACTCAGACAGCAGGATGGTAATTACCAGAGGAAAAGGGGGTTGGAGTGAGGTAGAAGTGGTGACAGAAGGAGATTTGATTTTGGGTGATGAACACATAATACGATACACAGATGATGTATTATAGAACTGTATGCTTGAAAACTATATAATTTTATTAACCAATGTTACCCCAATAAATTTAATTTAAAAAAACATTGTAAAACTTTTCTACAATGTTACATAATCAAGATAATGTGGCATTTGCAAAATAAAATATAAATGTGTGCGTGTAGATAAACAGAATGAAACAGAGTCTAAAAATAGACCCAAACATATATGGTCAATTGATTTTCATCAAAGAGGCCAAAGAAATTCAATGGAAAAAGAAAAAATAAAACCTTTTAACAAATAACAAATAGTGCTGGAGCAAGATATCCAAATGGGAAAACATGAATATTGTCCCTTAATGACATTATATGCAAGAAAAAGAAATTATAAAACTTCAAGGAAAAAACAAATAAAGAAAATATTTATAATCTTGGGGGACAGAAAAATATATCTTAGTAAAACACAAAAATCACAAACCATAAAAGATAAAAGTGATAACTTGAACGCTACCAAAATTTTAAACTTTTTGTCTTTGGAAAAGCAACATCAAGGTTTACTGGCCCATCATCAGCCAATTACTCCTCTGCTTTTAAAGGGTTGGTGTGATTAAATGAGAATCACCTGGATCACCCCGATTTTTGTTTGTTTACTTATTTTTTATTTTGAATGTACATTTATTAAAGCTGTGGACAGTGAAACAAAGGGCTTAAAATAGAAGAGGCAAGAGCAGTGAGCCTAGGCAGCATTGCCTGGCCTTTTAGAAAGAAAGTCACAGAGGCAGAAGGATTGAGCCTGCTGGGCTGCATGGACCCAGCACAGTTGAGTTCCCCACATTTGGGGAAATTGTGGGGGTCAGCATTTAGAGTGCAATGGATAATCAGGGAAAACCACCTTTGTGATCACGGTATCTCCCCTGCCAGGTAAGTATCACCCCTGTGTTTTAAGGTAAACGGTGCCAGTCCAGGGACTCCCTCTGACCATTCACAGGATCATAGGCAGGATGAGACCACACGGGTCCAGCTAACACTGTCATCCACAGGCGAGATTTCCTTCTGTCTTTGGCTCTCCTCACACCACTGAGGAACTATGCTCTTGCATGCCAAATGTCTTCAGGCTTGATTTAGAAGATGTATACATCTCTCAAAGGGTCTTTCAAGCAGCTGAATACTCTCATCTTTTGATCTTTCCAAGGTTTCAGCAAAAGTCTGTATAACTAACCCCTCCGCCTTTTCTCTACGCTATGTTTCAGCAGCCATTTCTAAATAGTGGCATGTTTTGCCACCTGGAAATACTGACAATGTCCCAATGATCAAGTCCTTGTTTCATTTTGCTGAACAGTTCTTCACTCAATTTATATCTCTCCTCTCACATTTTACTAGAAACAACAAAGAGAAACTATGCCACACCTTCAGCACTTGCTGAAAATTCTTCTCAGCTAAATGTCCAAGTTTATCACTTGTAAGTTTTGCTTTCCACCTCCCTGTGGGAGACAATTCTGTGAAGCTTTCAGTCGCTTCCTCAAGTTTTTAGTAACATGTTTCTCTCTTTGCTCTGAAGCTTTAGCATTCTCAATGTCTATTACTATGTAATATTTCTACTGAAAGTCTTTCAAGGTAATCTAGGCTTTTCATATTATGCTACCTAAAATATACTTTTCTCATTAATTAGAAGAGTCAATACTGTTGAGAAGTCAGTTCTTCCCAAATACTCCAATAGATTTAATCCAATCAAAACTCTTTAGATAATTTTGTGGAAATAGACATGCTTATTACAAAATTTATATGAAAATGCATCAAATCTAAAATAATCTAAATAATTCTGAAGAATAAATTCAGAGGATTTATGTCACCTAATGGCAAGACTGCTTAAAATGCACTTATGTTAATATGCTATTATTTTAAGAATAGACAAATGAATGAATGGAATAAAATAGAGTTCATAATAGCCCACACATATATAGTCATTGATGTACAGTAAAGCTATAACTACAATTTAATGGGTAAATAGTTGGTCTTTTATATGAATGATGCTTGGGCAATTAGATATCCATATGGGAAAAATTTTAGCCTTACTCCCAGTTCATGCCATACATAAATATTCATTCAAGAGTAGGCTTAGATGAAACTTCTAGGAAAAAAATTAAAATATAGGAGAAAATTCTTATTACCTTGGGGTAAACAAGGCAACAACTTTGGACTTCAACAAATAATAAACTTTTATTCATCAAAAGTAACCCTCAAGAGAATTAAAAGCAAAACATAGATTGAAGAAAATATTCTCAATATGCTTAAAAGTGCAGTAAGAGACAACCAACCCACATAAAATAGGTATTTCAAAAAAAGAAAAACATTTTACAGAAGGTGGTTTTCAAATGGTCAGCACACCTGTGAAATGGTTCTCAACATCAAGAAAAGGGTAATTTCAACCATGATAATCAGTATTTCTCACTCTCTCCCTCCCTTCATCTCTCTAAAAGCAATGAAAGAAAAATGTCCTTGGATGAGGATATAAATAAATAAACAAACAAACCATGAAATTGACAGTATATACCATCCAGAATGATTCAAATTAAAAAGGCTGGAAACACTAAGTGTTAGGAAGATGTGAAACAATAGAACTGCCTTATATGCTGCTGCTGGAAATGTAAATTGGTACTACCACATTGCGAAACTGTCAGTATCTAATAACGACTGACATGATTTCTTTATGACCCAATACTTCCACTTCTATGCACTTACCCAGGAGAAATGAAAACATATAGTCACCAAAATACGTGCACAAAAATGTTTATAGTAGGTACATCCACAAAGGTCCAAATCTGGAAGCAACACAAATATCTATTAAGAGATAAACAGATAACCAACTCACAGCATATCGATGTAGTGGAATAATTCAGCAGTAAAAAAGGATTGAACAACTGGTATATGCAACAGCATGATTGAAGCCTGCAGTAATATGTTGAACAAAAGAAGCCAGCCATAAATGAGTCCACACTCCAGTCATATATGATTGCATTTAGGAAGTTCAAACACAGGCTTAGAAATGAAAATAAAAATATTATTTAAGAAAAGAGATAAGCAATCTACAGAAAAGAAGAAAGAAGGTTGAACTGAAGAGTAGGTAACACGGGTCTTGGTCACTTTCACATGACTGAATCACAGTTTTGACTTCGTTAAAATCAGGAAAGTGTTCTGTGTCCTACCTCACTCACAGGAGGATGGTGCGGAGGAGGCAATATAGTTAAAATTAAAGGAAGATTCTGGGCTTCAATATTATAGCTTCTTCAAAATCAGGAATCGTCCCTAGTCCTGCCACAATGAAGTGATCTTATAACACTGCAGTTTATATAACCCTATTTTATGAACGGAACTATTGGATTATCACTGTTTCATTCTCTTCCACTGCCCTAGTTTGTAGGCTGGTATTGGCTAACCTGGGATACTTGCCTACTGAAATATTAATTCTGGAAAAGAAGAACATGTCTGGCAAGACAGGTGAACATGTCTGGTAAACCAAAATTCTTGGATGTTTATGTTCAGATACTGAATATGCTAGGACCTCATAGGAGAAGGCAGGCACGGAATGCCCAGGTCAAAAGACAAAGGTCATTGCAGCAAACTTAAGGGTCCATCTCTCTCCCAATAATGCTCTTCTGACCTTCCCCTCTCTCATCCTGCCTTATGGTGATATTCCAAGAGGAGGTAGAAACTTTGAAGGATAATGAACAAGTTCAGCTGAAAGAGGGACTTTCAATGCTTTGTATGTCAAGCTTGAACCCAGTATACCCACAGGATTATCACAGTTAATATAAATATAACTTCTTTTTTTCTTTTAAGATTTTATTTATTATTTTCAGAGAGAGGGGAAGGGAGCGAGGCAGAGGGAGAGAGACATCAGTGTATGATTGCCTTTCACCTGCCTCCAGCTACAGACCTGGCCGGAGACCTGGCTTGCAACCTGGTTATGTGCCCTGGCTGGGGAATTGAACCAGCGACCTTTGGGTTCGCATGCTGGCACCTTATCCACTGCACCACCAGCCAGGGCTAAATGTCACTTCTTAGATCATTTCTCAACTTTATCTGAAGTTATTCCAGAACCCAAAAAGAGTTACAATTATTTGGAAGGTAGATCATGCTTAGTTAGCAGTTACCTCTGAAGTTAAAAGCTAAAAGATACCAGACGTAGGTGAAATTTTTATAACCACATCACCTCTGCCTATAAATACATTATACTAGTAAAGGAAATTGCCCTTACATGCTGGGGTTTGCATTACAATAAGATCAATGACTGAAAAGCAGTAGGTCAAAGAGAAGGAAGGACCAGGCCTGATTTTGTCAACTACTGTTTCCCAGTGGTATAATTACACTCCTAGAGGAGATACCTCTGCCCTTACAGCCAGATAGAATTATGCTCTGGGAATTTAGTTTACTGTCTCACAGGTGCTGAAAGCCTGACCATGGTGGCCTCCTAAGCAATAATCTATGACCTTAAAACAGAGATGGCTGTGGGAGGTTTTATGAAATGAATAAAATCTTATACTCAAGGACATGTGTGGGGATGTGGGTCAGAGAATGAAAGAGAGATAGTAAATGAACTGCAATGCTCGAGTTTAATATAGAGATGAGTTTTCTTTCTCCTATCACTCCATGTACACTAATCTGTCTTCATTTCTAGCAGAGAACCTGCTATAGACTTTTAAGTTGCCATCAGGGACAGCAACTAAAGTGGAACATGAACCAGAAACTAGGATGAATGTACTCATTTGCTAAATCCCACAGAGAATCCAAATATTAACTTTCTAATTGAATTTAAAGTTTTTTTTAAACCAGTGAACCAGCTCAAATTGGAACTGAACTTATACATTTTCTAGATAGAAAAAAAAAAAAAACTACTGAAAGGAAATTTAAGAAGTCTAAGAGGTATCTACCAAAAAAATAAAATCATCTATCTGTGCAAAGACTTAGAAGCAAATGTTTACAGCGATATTATTCAGAATAGCCAAAAAATGAAAAACAACACAAATGTCCTTCAATTGATGAAGGAATAAATAAAATGTAGTACAGTAACTTCCCCCTACCCTTATTCATAGGAAATGTGTTCCAAGGCTGTTACAGAGTGGAAGAAAGCCAAAATGCCCCACTCAGGCAGTTTAAGGTGGGACACTGAAGTAAGCCATTTTTCCTGAGGGAGATACTTTGCATATCTGTGGCTGGTGACTAGTGTCTTAGTTATGCAAATGACTAGATAAACCTTTTACCCTAAGATGGTGGGAGGGGTTTTGACCATAGAACTGTGATGAAAGAATTTATAGGGCTCCCAGAGAGATTTTCATAGGTATCCACAATTGGTCACCTGACCACTGAGTCACAGGCCACGATTATGGTTTAAAATAGAGCAGCAGACACTGGTCTTGCTTTCCTCCTCTGGACAAACCTGCAGAGGGTCTTCCCTGGACAAACATTCAGAGCGGCTCTCTCTCTCACCCTGATGGACTTGCAGAGACACGTGGTCTCTCAGCTTCCCTGAATGGACATGCAGACAGTGACTCATTCGCTCCCCAGGATGGACCCATAGACAGTCATGCAGACTGAGAACTCACCTGGTTTGAGAAGTGGGGAACAAAGTCAGGGGAAGGGAGACATGCAGCTTGCACAGAGATAGGGAATTACATGTGGTGTAGGAGTTGGGAGTGTGCAGGATCCTCCCCTAACTAGGTATAGCTGCTGACAGTAACTTTGAATTTATAACTGGAATGCTAAGCTGTGAACTGTTGTGTTTCTGAAAGATGGTGTCTTTTTCTTGTCTGTTTGAAAGGTAGCCTAATAGGTCAAGACTGTATATTTTGGGTGTTTTTGAAGGGAGTGGGATTTAACAGCATAATTGCACCTTTAATGTAATTTGTGTAATCCTCAAGAAAACAAAATGCCTTTCCTTTTCACCAACCTCTGTGATTAAGAGTCATTCCTGGCAGTGGGCAAATCAAGCCCATTAAAACTGAGGACCCCCTCCTAAAAATCCTGTTACAAGACCCCCAGGTAGTGCCTGAAATCACGGATAACAAAATATGGTCCACAAAGCTGAAAGTAAAGAACACGTTCGTGGGCCCCTTACCTAAACCATTGAACTGGGAAGTTGGACAAGAATGTTCAGTCTGAGAATCTTGTGCCCCATATTCCCCAACCTCCTCTCCCTTCCCTTCATGGTCTCCTACCCTTGGGTGGACCCTCAATTATCTCAGGAAAAAATTTGCCATCAGTCATTTATACCTTGGCAGGAAACACATTTGAGGCACAGTGTGACCTCTTTTGAGAAAAATATTAGGTCATGTCTTTAAAAATGTGGATGCCACTAAATGTATTAGTGAACAAATGAAAGGGTTGTTTTAGGGAGAAGGTGGTGTCTCTCAAGAGTTCCCTGAAGTTATATCATGCAAGTGACTGTTTTATTTAATGTGACAAGAGAGAGAAGTCCTGGGAGTAACCTAATAACAGGTATCTTTCAAAATCTTACCTATCTCTCTCCAAAATAGATGCATTCAGTTCTATAACAGTTTCATCTACCAAGAATATGTCTAAGAACCAGGAAGTAAACCAAAAAGCCTTCAGGGTAGCCAAAAATAAAAATTAAGAACCCTATACACTAGAATACAAGAATTTTTAGCTAAGGAGATTCAAGATAGTGGAAGTATAACGGGAAGCTACATTTACCTCCTCCCAGGACCAATCTGGAATTAAAACTAAATTGTAGAAAAGTCATCCTGAATAACCAACTGAACACTAGCTGGAGATAAGCCTTATAACCAAGAGCATACAGAAGACACCCCTTTACCACAACATGACTAGTAGGGGATGCAGAAACACAAGAGGGCTTGTTGGGCTCTGATGGCTGGCAGCTGAAGCTCTGAAGGGATATTTCAGTAGTCAGGGGTTTCCCCCTGAGAAGTTTGGGGTCTAAACCCCAAGCTGGGCTACCCAGCCTACAGCAATAGAGTCAGGAAAGGTACCCAGGCAACATCCAGCTGTGAAAAGCAGCAGGGTTTCTATCTACCAGAGAGAGGTGGCTGGATATTAAGAAAGCATCTTAAAAGGCCAACACAAAAATTTTTGTTTGCAGCCACTTGCCCTGGGCTCCAGCAGAGGGAGGAGAGAATGGACTAGAGGTGTGTAAGGAGAGCCTGGAGCTAGTGGCTCCGGGGAGAGAATTGAAAGAATAATTATCAGGATCCCTATGCTGAGTCATTCCCCATATTGCAGGAGCCATTTTTCTCAAACAGAGCAATCCCCTCCAAGTGGCATCAGCCTGAGAGGAAGCAATAGCCCTGCCCAAAGGAATTACTCTACCCTACCCTGTGGAGCTTAACTTGGGCTGCTGATTATAGCTTGAGGCTATAACACTGATTAAGTTTAGCAACTAAGGCAGATCTCTAGGAGCCTAAGACTTTAGCTAAGCAACACTAATTTCCTATGGCCTCCACCCTCCTCAATCTTCCTCTGAGGCCTGATGTCCCAGAAAACTTGTTTGCATTCTTAGGAGTCCCCTCCATGCCTCTCCCCTTTTCTCTGCCCACACCCTGAATATTGCTGAGCAGAGTAGTATTTTTAAGTCACGCAGAAGATCATTGATTCAGGTGGGAAATAATCATGAGAGCAGATGTTAATGAAACAAAATACCTGTTTTCATGCAAATATTGTCAGAATTAGACAATGAAAGAACCACAGAGGAAGTGCAGTTGATACATTGACCTTCATTCTAAAACAAATTTCTAAGCCACCCACAAGTCTGAAGTGAGACTCCAGGAGTGTGATTCACAGCAGAGGCAGCCTAAGATGCAAATAAAATATTCAACTGCCCAAATTACAGAAAGAGCAGTGCTGCTGTAAGAAACACTAAGCACCAAGAAACCCTAGTATAGCCTTTCTTACTTGTGTATTAGCCAACCACTCATGCTGAACACCAGCCCATTGTGTTCCCCTAATTGTAGAGACACACACCAAGCTTTCTGAGTTGTCAGGCTGAGTGAGGCCCCACTCTTTTGACTTTGGTTAATGAAAGAAGCACTCAACATGGAACTCTCCAAAGCAATCATCCTCACAAGTGCTCCAGAATCCTGCTCTCAAATGAAAACAAAGTTTGCACAAAAATCAAAACAAATATTTAACAAAAAATAGGAGACAATTCAAATATCTTCAACTGCTAAGTGGAAAAACAAACTATATTATACCCTTACTATGGAATACTACTCAGCAGTGAAAAAGAGTAAACTCCAGACACAAACAACACAAGTGAATCTCAGCTGCTTTATGCCATATTTAAAAAAAAAAAAAAGCATGGAAATCTCCTCCACCTGGAAAAACAGAGGCTCAGAGAGGTTAAACACTCTTTGTAGATGTCAGGGCTCAACCTTCCAGCAGACCTGCTGCAGAACTTCTAGTAAGAAAGGACAATATGCAAAATCAGAAGATTCAGGTCAAACAAGGCCTTTGCTCCTCCCATCCTGGAAAATCACACAGCAGAATCAGGTGACTGAACCAGGCAGCAGTTCACAATAGCTTCACAAGCCAGTTCTCTGCTACTGTCAACTGTGGGCCCAGCTGACAAGGCCAGGACTAGAACTTTGCCTCAACTCTATACACTATAACATATCATGGTTGGTAACTAATACCAGGAAAGTGTGCTAAGCAAATGGATTTCATTTTCCATCTCAGAGTGACTGAAGCTATTTTCATTTGGGGTAATTTGAATTCAAAGGCAGCCATAGAGAACAGAGAAAGAAAGAGAGACCTTTATTACAATTCATTTTTTAAAATGTATTAGAAGTTATAAGAAGTAATTCAACCATTTCAGCTAAATCTTGGCTGCAGCCCCAAGCCCAATATACCTGCTGTCTTTAATCTGTTTTCTAAAATCCCTTTAAAAAGAATCTTTGTTCTTGGCATCATTAGAGTGTGCCAGTCCTTGACCTGGCCTCCACCCAGCACTTTCCAAGCACTAGGCCATGAAATGTAAGCTGGCATGAGCAGTGTTCTTTTCCTAAGCTACCACTGTAGTCCATCCAGGACAGTGTATGCCAAACATCTTTCATGGCTTGGTGAGAAGCTTTGTGCAGTGGGGCATGTGAGCCTTCAAGAACTTCATGAACTTATTGCCAGATTCATGGAATAACATTCTCCAAAGAGAAAATGATGAAAGCTAATATAACTCTACATGCTAAAATTTCACACCAAGGTAAGAATATTCAGTTTAAGACCAATGGTTCTCAAGCTTGATTGTATTTCTTTGTCACTCCATTTGTTGGTGAAAACTTCAGACTCATGAGCCTGATTCTTAGAAGTTCTGAATCTATAAACCTGAAAATAGACCTCAAAAATCTCCCTTTTTAATAAGGCTCCCACAGTGCCAGTAATTCTAATGCTAATGGTCCCAGACCACACATCATGGGCCTCTATCAACTAAGGTTTCTGGACACAGGAAGACCATTGCCAAGAACAGTCAGGAAAGTTCGTGCAAAGAAGCCAAGCTTCATTCGGGTAAGTCAGAAGTATTTCTCTTATAAAACCAAATAAAACAAAACAGAGGACCTGGCCAAAAAGGAAGCACACAAACACCCCCTCCTTTCTTATTTCCACCAATTTCAAACATTTTAAATGTCTGATCCCTTTGATGAAGATGTCCCATGATATGGGAAAGGTCAGCCTCTGAGTTTATAGCTAAGAAAATATTTGCACTAGGAACATGATGGCCAAGAGAGAGGCCAAGTAGGAGCCCCAAAGGGCAGAGCTGCTGTTAGCAGATACCACTACTGGTTTGCTGCTGGGTGAAGCACACTTTGGGTTTTGGCTTTGAAAGAGGAAAGTCCCCAGGAGGCCCATGTGATTGTGGGAACTGCTGTGGAAGTTCTCCACAGGCTCTGGGAGATGCAAAGAATGTTAGAGGGATGTGGAAATGTCTTCCAAGGACATCAGCAGCCATTTCTAAGTATCAATCAACTCAATGAATCTCCCAGGTCCCTCCTCTCTCCCTCTCCCTCTCTCTCTGTCTCTGTCTCTGTCTCTCTCTCCTCTGTCTTCTCTTCTCCCCATCTTGTCCCTAGGTTTCCCTGGAAAATGATCCATGAGGACTTGCTGGAAAATGTTTTCTCTATGGAAGTTGCCCTAACATAACACATATCCACACAAAGGAAAAAAAGAAGAAAGAAATCAAGGCAAAAAAAATCCTGTGATAATTATATGAAGATACTCAGACTAAGAGGGACTTTGAATTTGGGAACAGCCAATGAAGTTCAGATGGTATAGAGGTTTGGGCAATACAACTTTGAGAGAAATAAACTAGTGCTTCCCAGACAAGGTGAAGCTAAAGGAATTTATCATTACCAAGCCATTATTACATGAAATGTTAAAGGGACTTATTTAGGAAAAAGAAGATCAAAACTATAAACATTAAAATGACAACACCCCTGGCTGGTGTGGCTCAGTGGATTGAGTGCTGGCCTGCAAACCAAAGGGTTGCTGGTTCGATTCCCAGTCAGGGCACATGCCTCAGTTTTAAGCCAGGTCTCCAGACAGGTCTCCCACCTGGAGGCATTCAAAAGGCAACCTTACATTGATATTTCTCTCCCCCTCTTCCTCCTTCCCTTCCCCTCTCTCTAAAAAATACTAAATAAAATCTTTTTTTTTTAATGACAATAAATTCACAACTATCAACAACAGAATTAAAAACAAAAAACAAAAAACACTAAAACCAGAAGAGGAAATGGAGAAGACAAAGTGCTTATATGCACAACCAATGGGCATGAACTAAGGGTGTACGGGAGGGGAGAGAACTGGTGGAGGGGAGCAAAGGCAGGAAATTGGGACAAGTATGATAGCATGAGCAATAAAATATATTTTTAAAAACAGCCTGGAGATGGGGGGTGGGAGTTGGGAATTATAAGAAGAAAGCCAGAAGTAAATTTAAGAATATTCTCTAACTTTTTTCTAAACATTTATTAAAATCTAATAACAACTGTACACCAAAGGGCATATCAATGACATTTTACATATCCTGAGTGGATAATTAATTCCCCTTTGTTATCACTTGATTGTTAGGAATATTTCAAGATCTCTTGTAGTTTTGACAAAATATTTGTTAAACTATTTTTCTTTGTTGCAGAAAACATTCAACTAATGTGATTTTTAAAAGTCTAGTTCTCTATGTGAATGTTCAATGCTTTTGGTTTTTATGATCTGGATTCATTAATTCCTAAGCTTCCTCTCAGAAGCTTTCTTCTAGAATTCAACAAGATCCATTCTAAATGGTAGATTTGCTGGACAAAGTAATCTTAGTTATAGGTCCTTGCTTTTCATCACTTTGAATATTTCTTGCCAGTCCCTTCTTGCCTGCAAAGTTTCTTTTGAGAAATTAGTTGATAGTCTTATAGGAACCTCTTTGTAGGTAACTCTCTGATTTTCTCTTGGTGCTTTTAAGATTCTCTTTTTATTTTAATATTTGGCATTTTAATTTTGATGTGTCTTGGTGTGGTCCTCTTTGGGTCTAGCTTGCTTGGGAGTCTCTGTGCTTCCTGGACTTGTATGTCTATTTCCTTTGCCAAATTAAGGAAGTTTTCCTTCATTATTTTTTCAAATAAGTTTTCAATTTCCTGTTCTTCCTCTTCTCCTTCTGGCACCCCTATGATTTGGATGTTGGTATTCTTGGAGATGTCCCAGAGGCTCCTTATGCTATTCTCACTTTTTTAAAATTCTTTTTTCCTCTTGTCATTCGGGTTGAATATTTATTTCTTCTTTATGTTCCAAATTGTTTATTTGAATCCTGGTTTCATTCCCTTCACTGTTAGTTCCCTGTAGGTTTTTCTTTGTTTCACTTAGTGTAAACTTCATTTCTTCCTTTACGTTGTTGCTATATTCAATGAGTTCTTTGAGCATTCTGATCAGCAGAGTTTTGAACTCTGCATTTGATAAGTTGGTTATTGCCATTTTGTTTAGTTCTTTTTGTGGGGTTTTGTTCTTTCCTTTGGGCCATATTCTTTGTCTTCTCAATTTGGCAGCCTCCCTGTTTTGTTTCTGTATATTAACTAGAGTTGCTTTGACTCCCTATAACCTGTTATAGAAAAGCCACCTATAAATTGTGTGGGGCAGAGCCTTAGGTAATCATCAGGATGGGGCAACTTCTTTCACCACTTTGTGGCTCTGTGTTGAGGGGAAGGCTTGGAGACAGGACAATATCTCTGCCTGGCTTCTGGAGATTTGCTCAGCACGTGCTTGTTTTCCAGTCATTTCACCCATTTCCTATATGTGACTGGTACCCTGTCAGTTGTTGCCCTGGTGGTGAATCATGGAGTGGGTGTGTTTGGGTAAATTCTAATCTGTGCAGACCTTTTAAGCTGAGACTCCTGAAAATCCAGCAATTTCTTCCACCACTCCAGCCCCCACTTTTTTAATAGCCAGACATTATGGGGATTTATCTTCCTAGCACTGGAACCCTGGGCTATGTTGTCTGGTTTGGGGCTGGGATGGCTGGTTCTCTAGGTACCCCTCCCAATTTTTATCCATTGCATGTGAATGTAGAATCATCTGTTCCACTGCTGCCACCACCTGTCCATGCCACACTACCTCTCCAAACCTCTCCACCCATCTCCACAATTCTACCCTTCTACCCCTCCTACCCATCTGGATGCATGTGGCATCTTTAAATCTTTGGTTGGACTTCCATACAGCTCAATTTTCTGATGGTTCTGGGTGTTATATGTTTTGAGATCTAGTTGTAATTCTATGGTTGCATGAGAAGACAAAGTGTGTCTACTTACACCTCCATCTTAACCACAAGTCTCATCTCTAGGATCTTATGCTCAGAAATGCTTTATTCTACAAACCAAAGAGGCCTCCATGAATTTAAATCTAAGAGTTAGAATAAAACTACAGCATTTTCCCAAGAAACTGAGATGAGAAAGGTTCAAGAGGTAACACTACCTAAGGAGGACCCCAAACCAGGTAGTACTTAGGCAGCTTTAGCAATGAGTTTTTAATCAAGTTTATTAAGGTACCGTATTTTTAGCTCCATAAGATGCACTTTTTCCCCCAAATGGGGGGAGGGGAACGTGCATCTTGTGGAGCAAATATTGCATCACAACCCATGATGTGTATTACCTGACTTATCAGCAGTGGCAACAGCTATTAGAAGAAGTGGTGGGCCCATGTGAAACCCCTGGGGACACTTAAATGTCCCATTTTACTGCTGAATCTCAGGGCATCTGGTCAGTTGCCGTCCACCTCTACCCATCACCCAGGACGTGGGAGAGTGCCAAGAGTCTTCTGATACTCCCAGCTACAACCGCTGACCTGTCCAATCAGCTGAGGAGAATAACAGGTATGAATTTATTAGTGCTTGACTTGTTTAGAGCATATATTAGTGAAACTACAAAAAAAGAGCTTTAAAGAACTGAAGACTCATCTAGCTGTAATTTCTGGGGGTCTTACCGGCCAGTTGCAACCTCTCAACATCTCCATCAACAAACCATTTAAAGTCTTTATGTGAGAAGAGTGGAATAAATGGATGGCTGCTGGTAATCATGATTGACACCTACTGGACAAAAGAAGAAACCCACAATCACTCAAGTTTGTGATTGGGTGAAAACATTATGGCACTCAGTGAAGGATCAAACCATTGTACGGTTATTCAAAAAGTGTGGCATTAGCAATGTCTTAGATGGAACGGAAGATAGTATCATATATGAAGATAGCAAAGAAATTGATATCAGTGATTGTGAACAACTAAGCTTCATAAATTCTGACACTAGTGATGATGAGTTCTTAGGGTTCTCAGAAAACTAGATGAGTACTTGAACCTTGAAGTCTCTCCACATTGTTAATGACAGTGATGATGGTTCTTAATACCGCTGTTGACTGCTGTTCACTTTACATGGTTGAAATATTATTCCATTATATTTTATTAAATATTTTAGTACACCATTTAGTTCAGAATACTTTTTTCCTTGTTTTCCTTCTCTAAACCTAGATGTGTCTTATGGTCAGGTGTGTCTTATAGTGAGAAAGATACCGTAGTTTACTTACAATAAAATTCACAACTTTAAATGTATAGTTGGTGAGTTTTGACAAGTGTCCAAAGTTGTGAAACCACCACAATCAAGAAGTAGAACAAATGAATCACCATGGAAAACTCCTTCATAACTATTTACAGTCAATTCTCTCTGCCCAGCCCAGGTCCTAGGTAACTACTGATCTGTTCTTTTACTCCAAAATGGGCACCTTCCTAAATCGGACATTGGGAGAATTACTAGGCCAATAAATATAAAGAGCTGAAAGTACAGCCTCACACACAGTAAAATATCCCATAAACAGGAGCCATTGTTAATAGCTCCATGTCATATATCAGGCAGAAGGAAGGCTAAGGAATTAGCTCAAGGTCACTCAGCTAGTAAACAGCAGACGGGGGATTCAGATTAACTAACCCACACTACACAGTCTCTTGGCAAGTTATCAAAAATTGATAAGGCATAAAAGCTACATTATTGTTACTCTTGTTTTTGATATCTAAGTGCAAAGTTACAAATGCACGCCAGTTTTGGTTTTTCTCCATTAATGATTATCCTGGCTAGTGAGGCTTTCCAAGTGGCCTGGAATTGATATTCAAGTTCAAACTGTGGAGAACTGTTTCTTTAAGAAATTAGACATTGGGCCCAGCTATCTGCTGTTCTTAACCAATTACTAAAAAGCAGCTTTTCCAATGTTCAATTGATGTCTGAGTGGATCAATTCAGGTGGGCTTTGAGGTGCCATTAAAAGGAAAAGAAGGGTAAAAATGATGTTCAACTCTGAGAAAAACTGAGGTAAAACAGATGTTCTATCAGCGCAAAGTGTAAGATAGCAAAACAAAGTGAAGCTACTGCTTCCTCCGCTCTGAAGGAAAATAAAGGGAAATTGATGCAGTCACAAAGGCAAACAAACTTGCTGAAGGACAGGAAAGAGCAGGGTCAGCCCTGGTGCTGCAGAATCTTAAATGGAGCAAATAAATAATAATCACCCACCCCCCAAAATTGTATTTTCCTCCCAGGGAATTTTCCTCTGTATTTCAATTTTCTGGTAAGTGAAACAAGCATCTGAACTACCCTCTGGGGATAGAGCCGTGTCATTTTTTAAAACCCATACAAAGGATCTGCTTAAAATTGTTGTGTAATAGAACACTTCTAGCCTGAAATTCGGGTTGCAGGTTAGTATGACTTCAGTTTATGTTTTAAAGCCTTCTGCAGGACTTGTCATTGTCTCCCACTTTGAGTGACACCTGCAGCTCCCACCACTGGAACTCAGAGTGCAAATCAACACAGCCAGCCTGGGCTCCGTGATTAATGCCAACTGGGTCTGGTCACACTCATTCTGAACATAACAGAACTGAACTCAGAATTCAGAGATCCTCTTTTGCCAGGAGTACTTTCTTATTAGCTCTATATCATACACTGTGATCCGTACTTTCTTCCTTGTTGCTCAATCCCATACTCATTGAGGGTGACAGTAAAGTTGGGGTGAACTGTTCTGCAAACAGGCATGTGTGGTCACACATCTCTTATTTTTACAATTAATAATTTGATTCCTCACCTCATTATCATTAACAGGAAATTTGGTGTACGTTTTCCTCCCTTAATATGTACCCCCTTGAGATTTATCCTGTCCAAAGATGGCCTGTCTAGATGAAGAGAGCTCCAATCTATTTGAGCCATCATGTTAGGGCTTCTCGTTGACACACAGTGTCACTGTTGAAAACCAGACCCGTGCAGTCCAGTCCCATGCTTGCCTACTGCTACTGAGATTCCTTGCTGTGGTAGATATTCCCCCATAAGCTGCCATGGCTCTTTGAGATAGGAGAAACCCCTCTATCCCTGCTGGCACTTACTGTCAATTCTGTCTATACCCATACGGAGAATCAACCATGCAAAATGAGGTCAGCACTGAGATAATTACCCTGCACTTAGCAGGGGCACTGCAGAGTTACCTGGGGAAAGTCACAAATTAAAGAAGAAGTAAAGCATTAGGACCAAATAATGCAGTCTTTCATAGTGTGAGAATAAACCATCATCTGTCATCATGTGTGGCCATGCAGAAGAGTGAACCAGAGGTATCCACATGGGATTCCTTGTGGCTTGATCAGTTCAGTACTATGTACTAATATAAATTTGCATACAACTGTAAATACTAAAACAAAATTCATAACTTTTTCCATTTTTATGTTCTACTTCTTCTTTTTTTTTTTTTTTTTTTTTAATGATATGAAACCATAAGGAAACATGTAAAACCATAGGGGAAAAATCACAAGCACAATAAGAATTAAAACAAGAATGAAGTAACAATGGCAAACAAGGTAATAATTGCTTAAAAAGCCCTAGGCTATGGAAGGTCCTGCAAGTTAACTCTAATTTAGCTATCAGCTTCCTGGTAGCCAAGGCAAAGAGGGAACTCCAATGGCTTACATATTTCCCATTGTCTAATAGACATTAAAAAAAAAAGCCGCTTCATGATGACAAATATTTTCTTACCTCTAAGAGCTGAGAACGAGAATGTGGTAATGATCATTTAATCCACTAACTATTTTAAATTTAATTATATTTTATTAATTATGCTATTACAGTCGTTCCAATTTTCTCCTTTTTTTCCCTTCCACCCAGCACCCCTACTCCCTCAGGCAATCCCTCTACCATTGTTCATGTCTATGGGTCACATGTAGAAGTTCTTTGGCTACTCCATTTCCTATATTGTACTTTGGCTATTCTGTAACTACCTATTTGTACTTCTTAATCCCCTCACCTCTTCACCTATTCCCCCACACCCCCATCCCATCTGGCAACCATCAAAACACTCTCAGTATCCATAATCCTGTCTCTGTTCTTCTTGTTTGCTTAGTATTTTTAGATTCAATTGTTGATACATTTGTCTTTTTGCCATTTCATAGTTTTGATCTTCTTTTTCTTAAATAAGTCCCTTTAACATTCCATGTAATAATGGTTTAGTGATGATGAACTACTTTAGTTTTTTCTTGTCTGGGAAGCTCTTTATCTGCCCTTAGATTCTAAATGATATCTTTTCTGGGTAGAAAGATCTTGGCTGTAGGTCCCTGCTTTTCATGACTTTGAATATTTCTTGCCAACCCCTTCTAGCCTGCAAAGTTTCATCTGAGAAATCAGCTGACAGTTTTATGGGAACTCCCCTGTAGGTAACACTGCTTTTCTCTTGCTGCTTTTAAGATTCTCTCTTTATTTTAACCTTTGGCATTTTAATTACAATGTGTCTTGGAGTTGGCCTCTTTCATCCATCTTGCTTAGGACTCTCTGTGCTTCCTAGACTTGCATGTGTATTTCTTTCACCAGATTAGGGAAGTCTTCTTTCATAGTTTTCAAACAGATGTCAAGTTTCTTACTTTTTCTTTTCTCCTTCTGGCACCCCTATGATGTGAATGTTGGACTTTTTAAAGTTGTCCCAAAGACTGCTTATATTATCCTCATTTCTTTGGATTCTTTTTTTCTTTCTTTCTTTCTTGTTGTTCTGATTGGTTGTTTTTTTCTCCCTTAAGTTCCAAAGTATTTGTTTGATTCTTGGCCTCATTCACTCTACTGTTGTTTCCCTGTAGATTGTTCTTTA
This sequence comes from Noctilio leporinus, assembly GCA_004026585.1. Lineage (NCBI taxonomy): Eukaryota > Metazoa > Chordata > Mammalia > Chiroptera > Noctilionidae > Noctilio > Noctilio leporinus. The sequence continues at coordinate 53,170 of PVIW01001985.1, read as the reverse complement.
TTTCAATTAGTATATCCTTCATTTCTGACTGGATCTTTGTTATAAAATTGAAGCCTTCACTAAGTTCCTTGAGCATCTTTATAATTGGTATTTGAACTCTATATCTGATAGATTGCTATCTCCATTTCATTTAGCTCTTCTACTGTTTTGATCTGTTCTTTCATTTGAGCCATGTTCCTTTGTCTCCTCATTTTGGCAGCTTCCTTGTGTTTGTTTCTATGTATTAATTAGATGGAGCTGTTCTGACTTCATGTCTTGGTACTGTAGCCTAATGTGGTAGGTATCTTATAGGGTCCAGTGGCACAGCCTCCTCTATCACCCAAACTAGGTACTCAAGGTGTGCCCTTAGTTGAGCTGAGTACACCCTCCTCTTGTATTTGAACCTTAGTTGCTATTAGCAGATCAATGGGAGGAATTTACCCAGGCCAGTCAGCTGCAAGGGTTGTCTATGACCCCTGCCCTCTGTGGAGGGTCAGCTATGAAGGGGCAGGGTGGTGGTGCTCCAACATGGTCTGTAGCTGTCCCCTGGGTGCACAGGGTCTGGGGTTTCCCAGGTGATGCACGCTAAGATCAGCCCCAACCTGTGCTTTGCCTGGGGAACCCTACCTGAGCTGTAAAACAATATGAGGTGGCTGCTACTTGCTGGGCTCGGAGGTTCCCAGGTGAAGCCAAGATATGTACCTAGGCTGGGTGCTGCTAGTGCCAGGCCTTGAGCTTACTAAATCCAGCAGTTGCTTGCTTGATAGGATCCAAGACCAGCCATTCATATGAAAAAGCAGCTTGGATGGGCCACATATTGGGTGGGCCAGAGTCTCTGGGGATCTCTAAGGTGGGCCAAACAGTGTTAGTCAAGTTGATGGAGTCTTAGATATGGCACCGCTTGCTGGCTTTGTGAGGGGAGGGTTTAGCACAGGGACAATGGACTCTGCTCAACTTGTTGCCAGGTATTTCAGTCCCTCCCTGTGTACCACTGCCACCTTTCAAGCTGCTACCCTACTACTGGAGCTCATAGGAAGTGAATCTGAGTCGTTGAATCTGTGTGGGTTCTTTAAAAGGAATCACTTGGGGTTTCAGCAGTTTCTTCCACCAACTCAATCTCCACTGGTTTTTGCAACCAGAAGTTGCAGGGACTTATTTTCCTGGCACCTAAACCCTGGGCTGGGGCACCTGTCTGGGGTTGGTATTCCTTAATCCCAAGATATACTTCCTGAATTTTTATCCACTACATGTGGATGAGGGACCATCATGTTCCATGTCTGTGCCCCTTCTACCAGTCTAAGTGGGTGTGGTTTCTTTAATTCCATAGTTGTCAGGCTTCCATTCAACTCAATTTCTGATGCTTCTGAGTGATGGCTGTTCTGTATTTTTGTTATAATTTTGATATGGTTGTGCAAAGGGGAAAGCCATGTCTGCCTATGCCACCACCTTGACCAAAAGTCTTAAAATATTTTAAAGAAAGATAGACCACAGGTTTTAGACAAGGTGATCATGTCATTTGTCACCTGAATCAGCCCACTTTTGAGAGTGAAATGGGGTGCTATTAATAATGATATTAAGACACTTATGTTAATGATAACTCTTGTATGCAAAGTGGTGTATATGTTCATCCTAGATCTAGGACATGTGTTAGTGCATTAACTTTGGGTTAATGCAAGTTGTTTCAGCAGAATATGTTGTGTTTTCAAGAGACATTCTCAAAAATTAAATGTGAATCTCCAAAGCAAATGCTATACTCAACTCCTATTAGGTACTTATTCATTCCTAAGATCTATTAGGTACTTACTTCAGAAGATGAAAATGTTGTTTGTTCTTATCCAGTCTACCTAAGAATATGGATGTTTACGCAGCATCATTACCAATTCAGATGGCTAATATTTATATAAACACCTATAAATATCCTTCTGTATTTTGATTTAAAGTGGGGAATAACTGGGCCTTTCTCAACTGCCATTTCCTCTGGATGAAATGTCGACAAGCTTTTCTCCATGTGTAAAGTCCAACATTAGGACAATTATCTTTAGTTTCTCAATATGAATGGCCTGACACTAAAAATGTTCGTGACTAGTGATGTTGAGCATTCTTTCATATGCCTCTGGGCTCTTTGTATGTCTTCCTCAGAGAGTTGTCTGTTCAGGTCCTTTGCCCATTTTTTAATTGGGCTGTCCCTGGTGTTGAGTTGCATAAGTTCTTTATATATTTTGGATGTCAAACCCTTATCTGAGGTATCATTGGCAAATATGTTCCCATACAGTTGATTCTCTTTTAATTTTGCTGGTGTTTTCTTTAGCTTAACAGAAATTTTTCAATTTGATATAGTCCCATTTGTTTATTTGTTCTTTATTTCCCTTGCCCTTGGAGAAGTATTAGTAAACATATTTCTGCGTAGGATATCGAAAATTTTACTGCCTATATTTTCCTCCAGGACTTTCATGGTGGCACTGCCAAGTGCTGGAAACAGCCTAAGTGCCCGTCAGTGGATGATTGGATCAAAAAACTTTGGTACATTTACACAATGGAATACTACACAGCAGAAAGAAAGAAGGAACTCTGACCTGTCGCAACAACATGGATGGAACTGGTAAGTATTATGCTTAGTGAAATAAGCCAGTCAGTGAAAGACAAATACCATATAATGAACAAAACAAACAAACAAGCAAAACAGAACCAGATACATGAATATAATGAATAGACCTTCAGTGAGCAGAGGGTGGGGCGAGGGTAGGAGGAGGAGGCAAAGAAGGGGAGCAGCTTCGTCAAGGAACTAGCATGGAAGAACCATGGGCGTGGACAACAAGTGGGGTTTTGACTTTGGAGTGGGTGGGTGGGGAAGGGGACAGAGGGGAGTAAAAAGGGGATGGATGTAATACAACAACAATAAAATTTAAATTTAAAAAATATGTTCATGAAAGTCACATTGTAGCTCACTCTGGAAAAGGAGAAACTGCTTTAAGATTTATGACTTACAGTAAAAATCCAAGCTGATTCTTCTGCCCTGTGACAACATGCAAACTTCCTTAGACAAATTAAATTGCATCTAACTAAATTATATAAATTAGATATTTCAATAATAATGGATAACATTAATTGAACACTTAGTATGTAGCATGCATAATGCCACATACTTTACTTATACATTCTCATTTAATTTCATTACAGTCCTAGGAGGTATTATTACCTTCATTTTACTAATGAGGACACTGGACATCAGAGAAGCTAAGTAGCTTGTCTATCATGTAGATGCAAAATGGCAAGATTAGGACTCAAACTCAAGTCAGTCTGATTCCAGAGCTTAAACCCTTAACTGTGACATTAGTTTCTCAATCATCTTTCATCCCTTCTGATCCAGGGGTAAATAGCTTAGGGAAAGTGCTCAGGGGAAAAGCTTATAAAGGGTAAAGTGAAATATCCTGTTTGACAATTTCTTCTGTCTTACAGTGGAAAGACTTCCCAAAGACCAACCCAAAAGGAGACCCCAATAACACCGCCACCACACAGGAGCTCTGGAGACAGGGCACTTTTCAAGTTGGGTCTGGACATGATGCTTAGAAATATTTATTGTTTATGTGTTGAATCAAATAAATGCTTTGGGAACGTAATGTGGTTAGAGGATTCAATTACAGAATACTGAAAAGGTCAAATTCTTGGGGAGAGGTTTGCTAAGATAATTGGATAATGACATTTTACATAAAGCAGAGGAAGTCTGAAGATGAAAAGGTGTATGTGATAGATTGAATAGCTAGCAGCACAAAATAATCATCTCCTCTATTGATTATTAAAGACTGCAGTTGCCTTTTCTTTTTTAAAAAAGAATTTAAAATTCTTTTAAATTACAGAATTTCAAGCTTTTAAAGTCTACTGTCTCAAAAAGCTACCAACCTCCCATGTACCCAAAAAAGACCCCTGAGGAAGGAAAGGCTAGAATTGATTTATTAAGAGCTTTTTGAGATCAAGTCTGGTTTATTCATTGCCATAAATTAATCCAAAATGGTAACAAGATTGTAGATTCTGTTTTACTGTTGACACAGATGCTACCACAGTTTTTCCAGATCCAAACTTTATAACTGTTGTTTGAGAAGAGACAGAGGAACCTCTGTATGTACTCAAATGTTCTCACATTCTTCAGATGGTGCCATTCAAAACCTGACCTTTCATCAAGATGTTCACAGTCATTTTTAGCCTCAGGATAAGGGTGAAGAGTGGTAGCAAGAATGTTACCAGCCTAATTTTGATTTGGTGGAAGGTAGAGCATAGAAAGAGAGGTACTGTGCCCATGCGCATAATTAATTTTAAACTCATAGATTTCTACTCCCAGTCCTTTCATTTGTTATATAGGGGAGGCAAACAAAGGAAAATGTAATCAGTATGCATTCAGCTGGCCAGCTGGAGAAGACATGAACCCAAGTTGAACTAGATTAGTAGAGAGGGAAAAAGGGTTAACTTGCTCAGGTATCCAAGCTATGAGGATAGACAGAGTGGCCTTCTAGCTCTCATTTCTGCTTCTCTCCAAAAGTCAGTTCCATTCTTATCTACTGCACGCCAATGCCTTCTACAAGCCTGAAATAATGGCTGCTAATGGATCCTGGCCCCCAGTTTTTCCAGCTTCCATACTATGGTAGATTAGTTGTAACTATTACTGCAGTGATTCCTTCCATCACTATATATAAGACCCTTTGTAAATAAGATCTTCCTGTTCCTTTCATTAAGAGGTAGAGTATATATATTGTCCTTTGTCTGAAATCCAGACTAGCCCTGTGATTTACACTGACCAAAATAGAGTAGAAAAAAATGTTTGATGTTAAAGCATTGGCATGAAGAGTTTTCGTTTTTACCCTCAGAGAGTGCTCCCACTGCTATAAAAAGAAGAAACCCAGGATGGAGTTGTATGGAAAGAGAGGCCCAGGCAATGACCAATACCCAGTCCTTATATATATAGTGAAGACATCATGGACCCTCCAGCCACACTCAAGCCATCAGCTGACTTCAGCCCATAAGGGAATACATTTAAGACCAGCACAAGACTATGCAGGTAACTCACAGAAAAGGATGCCATTGCTTTATCAAATTGCTTAGGGGTGGTTTGTTATAAAGCAGTAGGTAACTGGTATAGGAGGAATGCCAATCCTTAGACCACTCACTGCGCACGAAGAGGGAGAATTGCCTCTCAAGATATCAGGTCCTATTGGACTACATGTCAGAGTGAGGAACAAGGGAAAGTAACTCCCTCAAAAGAAGGGTGACACACTCCCCTCCATCCCAGGGCCTCCATGTTAATGGATAGGATCTATCGGCCAAATACCTTCATAGAGCCACCATCAGTTGTCACACTGAGAAGTAAGCAAAGAGGAGGAAGGCATATTAAACAATTACAGAAATGGGGCACTTCATTAGATTAGGGTACAAGAGTAGTGCTGCACTTGAAAATATATCAATTTAGACTGGAAACCAAAGCCCCTTCAGTAGGAGGCACAAAGGAATAATCCATTCTAAGGTATTTCCTGGTGCCCCATCCCCACCCCAAAAGGCCAGAGGGAGAGCAAATACCCACATGCCCAATATATTCACTGGAACAAGCCCCTTCCTCTTTCTCCTCCATGAACACTAGGCTTTGAGAGTTTGTACTTTCAAATATACTGCAATTATTAAATAACAATTTATATCCTGGAATTTTCTATATCAGAGGCATGTATGACTACAAATTAAACAATCCAATCAGCATGAGATAAAGTGAAACCACACTGAGTTGTTATAATTTCAGCCAAAAGCAAAGAAACAATTTGGTTTGCATATTTATCCACAGTTAGATTTCACAGACTATTTCTGTTCAAGTTCTTTAAAATATTGAAGATAGTGGAAGAATTCTTATTAATACCTTTTATGATTTATAAGGGCTCAAGCTATTAAATAGAAACAAGAAAAACAGTAAAAAAAATAGTTAATACATTTTTATTGTCAAAAATCAAAAGTATTCACCTTAATTACTTCAATGTTTCTAAAAGCTGGGTGCATCCTCAATTGTATTTAAAGTGATAGCATGCTTCATAACCAATAGCTCCTTAGAACTGACGAAATACTGAACATCATTTCTCCTTAAATGACAACATAAAGTTGCCAACTCTCTTTTCTTGAAAAAAATTTTTTGATTGACTTAAGAAAGAGAGAGAAACGTTGATTTATTGTTCTACTCATTCATGCATTCATCGGTTGCTTCTTGTGTGTACCCTGACTAGGGATCAAATCTGCAACCTTGTCATATTGGGACAATGCTCTAACCAACTAAACTGGCCAGCCAAGGCCCCAACTCTCTTTTGTTTTTCCTTTTTTTAAAAGATTTTGTTCATTCTTTTCAGAGAGAAGGGCAGGGAGGGAGAAAGAAAAAGAGAGAAGCATCAATGTGTGGTTGTCTTTCACCTGCCTCCAGCTAAGGATATGGCTGGAGACATGGCCTGCAACCTGGTTATATGCCCTGGCCAGGGAATCAAATCAGTTGTCTTTGGGTTCACAGACAGGCACCAATTCTTATGAGAAACTACCCTTTTTCTGAATCTCTACCCTTTCTAAGCATTTTTATATTAAAATGCCCTTCCATTTAAAATGTGTTGGTGGCAGTTCACAGTTCCTTTGTTTTAAAAAAAAAAATCTTACTTACAAAATTAAAAGTTGTCAACTGAACTGGGCCCCAATATTTTTTAACTAGGCTGTGAAATCAAAACGCCTGAGAACCATTGAGCTGGGTGATCTTTTTTCTTAAACACTTAATATATTATGTTCTTTCTGCGATCAGATCATTAATTTGGTTAGTCTTCTCAAACTTTCACTTTAATTCATCTGCTTCAATAAAATGTGTCCCTTTTTTAACCAAAGTGATTAATCCCAGAAGGTTCACCATGATAACTTACTACGTACAAGAATCAATCAAGCTCATCCAGAACCTGAGAAATCCAGGACTAAAGACAATATGACAAGTGTCTCTGTTCCCTGCACTCACCATCTTGGTACATGAGAACATCCTAATAGTCTTCACAACTTAATAGCTCCTTCCAGATCACCCTAGAATGCCATAAATGTATTGGTTTGTGTCTCAACAAAGCCTTTTACAAGACCTATCATCTGGGACAAATCTCTCAGCCTCATCTGTAGGTCCTACTTCATAAGAACAGGAGAAGAATTAAGTAAGCAATCGTGACTAAAATGCTTAGAAGAGTTTGCTTGGCACAGAGTAATCTCTCAAATGGTCTACAGAAACAAATAAACTCCTGAGACTGTTTTTTTGGAAAATTTCAAATGCTCGTAACTAATGAAGCCATCGATTGTACACGTCAAAGAAACCACAAAAGCTCATTGTTTTCCTTTATCTCCCAGGAAGACTGACTGACTCCATTGGTTACAGCTCTCTATCTGCCCAGCAAGCACAAAAACTTGACCAGGGGCATCTGGTAAATGTTCAACTTAAATGACCCCTTTGGAGGAAGGAGGAGAAAACTGATAGTTCTTAGAGGCCACTCTTTCTTTCTTCAGCCCTAAACTCATACATTCGCTTTTTCCTTCCACGCACTCACTCACCAAACCCACAAACACGGAGTGAGTGCTCCCAAGCTCCGGGCACTGTGCTAGACATTGAGGCCACAAAGAATTAGACACAGCCTTGCCCAAAACAAGAGGCATTGTCAGTGTCAACTCCTATTGGAGGGCTCGAGTGCCCTATGTTCATTCAAGCCCCAGCAGGCACATACCTGGAAGAAAAGGACAATTTAGTAGAATTCACATTTTCTCCTTTAAGGAAATGTGGACATGATTTCCAGGGCCAGCTTTCCCTCCTGGCATCTGCTGGTAGGAAGCTCGTTTCTCCTGGGGGCAGTGGTGCATTCATAATGGGGTAGTGCTTGCCCCAGCTGGGAGGCCCTGTTGGATGGAGTATCCCATACATGAAAGGTTGTGGATTCCATTCTCAGTCAGGGCACATACCTGGGTTGCAAATTCCATCCAGGGTTGAAGTACTTACGGAAGGCAGCCAATCATGTTTGTCTCTTACATCTATGTGGCGCACTCTCTCCCTCTCTCTCTCCATTCCTCTCGCCCTAAAATTAATAAACATATCTTTGTATGAGGGTTAAAAAATAACATAAAATAAGGTAAAATAAAATAAAATAAACAGCCCTGGCTGGGGGCTTAGTGGATAGGCGTCAGCCTGCAAACCCAAAGGTCACTGGTTTGATTCCCCCAGCCAGGGCACATCACCAGGTTGCAAGCCAGGTCTCCAGCCAGGTCTATAGCAGGAGGCAGATGAAAGGCAACCATACATTGATGTTCCTCTCCCTTTCCTCCTCCCTCCCTGCCCTTCTTTCTGAAAATAATGAATAAAATCTTTTTTAAAAAAGGCTTTTTAAAAATAAAATAAAATATCCCAACCAACAGTATGAGGGCAAAAAACATCATTCCCCAGAATTAGATGAAGAGAATCAGATAAGAGAGAGCACTAAAGTCTATACACAACATCTTACATATATATGGTCCTTCTCAGTTTATATAATATTCACAGAAAAACAAAAGTAAACAAAATTAAATTAAATTAAAATGGGGTAGTACAGGGCTATTCTCAACAGTACCCATTACACCTGTGATTTCGTCCATGTGCCAACCCAGATCACTTACTATCCTGCTTCTTCCATCAGGCATTTTTTGTATGCAGACACAAGACAAGTGTGTAAATGGTTATGTAATGATGGGTTCCTACAGCTTGCAAAACTTGGAATGGGAAAAAGACACAAGGTTAAAGAGTGGCCATATAAAGCAGAAATTACAACAACAAGGGGACCATTGGCCAAACAGCAAGTACATGACAGCCTGAGTGGAATGGCCATTAATGGGTAATCATTTCTCAGTTCTCGAGCCAGATCCAGGAAGCACAAGCTGATCCCTGCTCCCCACATTCCCCCAGCTCAGTGTGCATTCCTAGCCACCCACCAGAACTGCCATGGTGGTAGCCAACAATAATGCAGGCATGTCTATTGCCTGTCATTTCAGCTTTCGTGACAACTCCACGATCCTTTCAAACCTTGTTTCAGAGATCCTAGGTTTGCCCTTGCCGCTGCTTTAGACATAGACACAGCCACTGAGGAGAACTTAAATCAAATACTTGTCCCAAAGACCTCTTAGGTTCCTCTTAAGTTTTTGAACACAGGGAGGTTTCCCCCTATCGGGTTTTCAGAGACTTGAGAGGACTAAGCCATGTCTATTTGAGCTTTTTGTTTTGTTTGCAGTTGCCAGAATATTGAAAATGAATATTGTATCATTGTTACAAAATTATAACATTTTAAATGCTTACATTTCAAACATTGTCACCAGATAAAGAAAGGGACACAATTTTAATTTATGATACATGTCTTCTTTCAGTCTTACCAGACTAGCTCAAGGGTGGCAACATGTGCCAATGACATTTGAGTCTAAACTTGGGGCTTTTAATGCATGGGAGGCCCTCCTGGGCCCAGTCTGGAGGTTTGTTCAGCCTTGTCTGAGAGCACATCTCCAGGGTCTGCACTATTGATCACTAAGACACATGTCCATCTCCTCAGCCAGATATCTTCACTTCTCTCTCTTTGCTTGTACTATCACCCCACAAGGACCTTTTCCTATGTCCACTCACTGGCTTAAGGAAGCAAGTCTTTCAAATAGATATCCTCAATCCTACACCTATGCTCACCTTTCCTCACTGGGGGGGGGCTCATTGTCCCAGAGAGAGCAATGGTCCCCAGTCATCCCACTCACCTCAGAGCTGCAACAATGAATGGTAAGGTAATCTCACACTGGCCCCTGCTCCAGCTGGACTGCTCTATTAGAACTGAAGGCCATGGAGTCAAATCTTACAGGTAAGATACAAATGCTCTTGTATGTATGCATTCATTCAGCAAATCTTGATTGAGCTGCTGCTATATGCTAAGTCCTGGGCAGGCACAGAGCAAACTATGTTGAATTAGCAAATGGCTGAATGGGATACCATCCTCTCCTGATGAGTTATGGAATGTGAGAGTGTTCTGTAAATCTTATTCCATTTGCTCTCCTTTGATTTCAATGGACCTTTATAACAAATCTATAAAAAGAGGGTTATGATGAACAGGAGAGCAAGCCAGTCTCAGAGGATTAAAAACTTTTTCTGTTGTGCATCTAATAGTTTAGGCTTCAGATCACTTCTTTCTTATTTAAGGCAGAGCCTGGCACAATGTCACAGAGAAAAATCTCAGTATCGGTCAAGTCAGTTGAATAGAACCAACTTCACGCACCTTTGTCAAATCAAATATCTGCTCCAAGACAAACTACCTCATCAGATAACTCAAGTACCAAAGCTTGCTCTGAATGCTGGAAAGAAACATATGTCTTTTCCAAAGAATTTTCAGTAACAGGGAAAAGTCTAGTTCATCTAGATCTTCTGCATAGACAGTTGCTTATTATCAACTCTAATATGCTGACCTGCCCTTATTTCATGTAGCAAGGAATTCAAAGGACAGTTTCATACCTGAGAAGCTTAGATTTTCAACAGTGATAGTAAAAGTTATTACACTTTGTATATTTGTAAAATATTTATAAAATATTAAAGCCACAGTTTAAAATTTTTTAAAGATATATGATGTGAAGGGTTATACAAATATTCTAAATTCCTAAGAAAGGTCTTGGCTCATTGTCCCCATGAACTTCTTTGTGCTCTTTGTGTTCTACATCAAATCTTTTGCCCAAACCACTTAATGCCCTAGCAACATTTTAGTGTCATGCTGTCCTACCATAAACTGTCCTTCTCACCCAGACAATAAAAGATTTTCTACTAAGACCACCATTCATCCAAAGACCCATACACTTCCTTCCCTGTACCTCACTAAACTTGAAATGGAAGGCAGCAGTGGGCTTTTCCTGATCTTACCCATAATAGGAAAACCCAACTCTCATTTGGTCATTGGCAGATCCCTGGAGGTGGCCAAGTGTCTTTGTCTGTGAGCTGAGCAAAGGGCTGTATTCTAACTTCATCCAAGAATCTTTTTGATCCAGATTTCTTATCCCTATGTAAAACCCTTGGGCTTTTTTACCATATACTCTGACATGTTTTGGGAATGAGGAGCAAAAAATTAAATAATACAGCATTTATCCCAGTTAATTGTTGCTACATAATCAAACACAATAAAATCTAGTGGCACACAATAATAATTACATGATGCTCACAGAGTCTAGGAGTCAAGAGTCTGAAAGGTTAAAGGGTAAAACTCATTTCAGTTTCATGATGGTTGAGCCTCTAGTTTGGGTGGCTCTAATGGCTAAAGGAATCAGAACAGCTAAGGCAAGAACAGGAAGACCTACCCTGATGGCTTTTTCAATCATATGTCTGGAGCCTGGGCTACAATAATGGAAGGGCCAGATTATCTGGGACTGTTGACCAGTACCTACAGATGGCCTTGCCAGCACAGACAGATATCCCAGAGTAATTGGCAGTCTTACATGAAAGCTGAGGGCTCCAAGAGCAAATGTTCTCAGCAGTATAAGGAAGAAATTGTATGGATGCTTATAATCTTGCCATTACTTCTTCTATATTCTATTTGCTAAAGTTGACGCAGCCCATCAGATTTGCAGGAAGAGACAAAGACATCACCTCTTGATGAAAAACTTAAACAAAAAATTTGCAGTCATATTTAATTTGCAGTCATAAATCATTTACATTCTTCCCCTAGGCAAAATATACTCAGCTACCCCCTGCCACCCTGGCTCCTAAGAGTTTCATCCCAATATAGCATCAGGCCCATACCCAAGGCTCTGAATAGCATCTTCTAAATCAGGAGTACGTGCAAATAAGGATCTTCAAGGTCAGTGCCTAAGCTATAGCTTATCTTGATCTGAAAATTCATTAACCAAAGAAACTAGTTATCTGTGCCCCTGCCCCAAAACACACACACACACATACATACACACACACACACACACACACACACACGTAATCATGGAACAGGTATGAGAAAATGAATAGATACTCCTGTTCAAGGAAGAGGAAAGCTAGTGGCACACAGTAGTCAACAGCCCATGGCAATTCTGCAAGCCATCAGGGCACATGTTACCAGTTCCTTTTCTGAGGCCCAACTCTGCTCTTTGGGGGTGACTTTCCAGAGCTCTTGACTCTGCCTTTTGAGTCATCCTCATCCATTAAAATCCCCCTTGTCTATTGCTGAGTGTTTTTTCACCTGCCTCTTGCCCATAAAACCATGGGAAGTCCAAAGGCTTCTTTTCATTTTGTACTTTGTCTTTTCTTTTTAGTCCAATCTGGTATAATTTCTTTAAAAACTTTGTGGGTCTCTTATGATCAATTTAAAATCTACTTCATTCTACAGAAACTACTCTACACATCTCTTCAAAATAAACCTTTTTCTTTCCTGGGCTTCCTATAAGCCACTGTGGGACAAAAACTTAATATTCTTATAGCCTATGAGACACATTCTTAATATTCTTTGAAGATTTTTTGTCTATTTGAAAGTGTTAATGAGGTATCATCTAAACCATTCTGAAGTCTTACCTTTGAAGGGAGGGTTTTACAGTCATACTCTTGGCTTCATCTTTACCCTGAGACCACTTTTTCCTGACAGTGCCCTGGATTTAATTTTTCCTTTGGGGCTCTTTGTTAGTTTGAGAACATTTGTCTGGGTGGAAAATTTGTCTATGGGGCCTTTATGTTTGTTCCAAATTGCATTCAAAAACTGAATAGTTCATTTTTTTAATTTATCTTTCTCCATCAACATTTGTTCAGAGAAAAAGAAAAATCCAGCCCTGGCTGATGTGGCTCACTGGATAGGAACTAGCCTGCAAACTCAAAGGTCATGGGTTCAATTCCCCAGCCAGTGCACATAACCAGGTTGCAAGCCAGGTCTCCAGCTATATCTCTCTGGAGGCAAGTGAAAGGCAACCATACATTGATGTTTCTCTCCCTGTCTTCCTCCCTCCCTGCCCTCCTCTCTGAAAATAATGAATAAAATCTTCAAAAAAAAGAAAGAAAGAAAAAGAAAAATCCAAGTGGCCCTTCTAATCCTATGCCTGGAATTCTCCTTAGTCATATTGTTGAGTTCATTCAATACATTCTTTATTTCTACATTAACACAGGTCAAGGTGTTGACCAGCTTTTCACCATTACAAAACAAGGCTCACCTTTGATTCAGCTTCCAGTGAAATTGTCCCCCATTCCGTTCCAGTCCTCACAACAGCCTCCTCATGGTCTACCAGACTTCTGCAAATGGTTTCCTCAAGAATCTTCCAGTGTTCACCTGTCATCTAATGCTAAAGCCAATGCTACTTGTTTTAGGTTTCTGTTGTGTTTTATTTTGTTTCATTTTCTAGATACCACATTGTATTCCAATTATCTATTGTTATGTAACAAACCACCCAAAACTTAGAGGTATAAAACAAAACCAAGTTTTATGCTTAGGGATGCTGTGGGTAAGAATTAGGAAATGGCACAGCATGGACCTTCTATGGTCCACTGACCACGGGTATTTGGGTCCTTAGCTGAGATGACTCACAGAACTGTGGGAGGCTCAGCAGCTGGAGGGTAGTACATCTGGGTTTGGAGGATTCAATTTCAAGACTAATTCTTCATTCATGGAACTAGAACTTGGAATGGTGGACTGTTTATTAAAAAAAGAAAAACTATCCATGGTCTCTCTAGCATGACACTCTCAGGGCTGGACTTTATTTCAATGGCAGCCCAAGACTCCAAGAACAAGTGTCCCAGAAGCCTAAAGACTATCATGATATTGTCTCAGAAGTCACATAACTGCACTTGCAATGTACTCTATTGTCAAAGCAGGCATGAGCTTGCCCAAATGAGAGAAGAAGGAACACAGGACCCTCCTCTTAATGAAAGAAGTGTCAAAGAATTTGTGGCCATGTTTTAATACTTCCAACAGTATTTATTGTCAAATGTATAGTTAACAATAAAGATGAAGAAGCTGGAGTAAAGTGGTTACTTGAATAGTTTAATGTCACCCATCTGAAGAGATACAACACCAAATTCAAGGACTCTCAAGGGCTGGAAAAAAATCTTCATCCCACAGAGGAAGAAATCAAAAAGAAACTTTAAAAGGAGAAAATCCACAAAGGGATGATGGAATTTCCCAAAAAATTACACAAGTGCCACTTGTTAAAAGATAGGTCACCCAAAGAGAGAGGACAGTGAAGGTTATGGAGAACAGGAAGACAGGAGGCAGAAAAGTCATGCAAGAATCTTCATCTTTAAAGAGAAAAGAATCACAGAAAGTCTGTTTGTGTGTGTGGGGGGGGGGGGGTTGTTTTATGTTTTATTTTGTGGAAGGTGCCATCATGTAAGACTTGAAAAATAAGAAAAGATTTGTCAAGACATAAGTAATTAACTGAGACCTGCGAAAAACCTTCTTACAGGAAAGGGTGATGGAGAGCATTTGGGACATCAGCTCAGCTCAGGCAATGTGGTGCTACATAAAAGCACTACACTGGGTGTTGGGGGACAAGGTCCTAATCCTGGGTGTATCTTGAGATAGATGAGGGTGCTGGAGCCCAGAAACAGAAAGCAATTAGCTTAAGGTGATTGGAAATCAGAGTTTCTCAAAATAAGGACTCACAAAACATCAGTATCCTGTGTGTATGTAGAGGGATTCCACTACCGAAGTCAAATGCCCAGTCTTTCAGGTCACATAAGATTAAGTTAATGTATGATCGTTTCTCAGTTTAAAAGCTGTATCCTACAAATTTTTCTGAAGCCATGACTATGCTTTACTATTTTTCTCTAAGATGCCTGGTTTATTAAACTCAATATCTCATGAAATAATATATTTCATGATGTTCCCCAAAGCACCATGAATTCTAGATACCTCACTGCCAGACAAGCTTAAGAATAATTTCAGCCCTGATATTGTATATTCAAGAGTAAGATGTATACTTTTTCTTTCATTATTCCAGAAGTGTGATCTGGCACTGTTATACTAGCAAGAGAATAATAATAGATGGGAAAAGTACTTTAGGTATAGGCAGGAGACTAGTTTGGATGACCTTGCAGGGAGCATTTTAGATCTGTTTTGGATAAAGGTACTTATTTAGTACTTCTAACTGTCAATACCCATTATCCCATATCTCAGAACCATTATAAAGAGAGATGATAGATAGATAGATAAGACAGATAGATAAATATACTACTGTTATTGTTGTAAATAATAAATTGGTTTGTTTTTTTTTATTTCTGACCCAGGAGTCTCATACCTTTTCTGGCCCCTATGAAACTGTTGCAAGGCTAACTTGTTGTCTTGTAAATAAAGTGAAATTTCAGACCCTTTACATTTCTTAACACAGAATGCCCACCTACCAGAGTTTGCTGCCAAGGAAAAGTACTTAGCTGAACATTCAGGGAAGAAATACCCACTTTCTTATAGATATTCTCTGTATTTCTCTTTAGGGCCTTGGCTATGCAAAGGTATTGAGCAATTCTTCATCTTAAGAAAGATATGAGTTAAGTGTAAAGTTATATTCATTGCAGCATTGTTTAGAAATACAAAACTTTAGAAACAACTGAACTCCTCAGTGATAGAATATTTGTAAAATTGTAGTGCAGCCACACAGTAAAGGCTGCATATCAAATGTGATCTGTATCCATAAATCTTTGTTTGGTAGAAAATTCACAAGATGTCAGGTAGTAAAAGGCAGGTTATAAAAAAGAAGTGGTCCCATTTTAGTATCAGGAAAGCATGTGTTTCACATAATAAAAATCCAGAATGATATATACTAAGATATCAATGGCAGATATTTAGGATGGAAAAATTTCAGAGCTTTTTCTTCTCCCTCTGGCCTCTCTGTATTTTCTCATCATTCGTCAGTGAACATGGATTTCTTGCTTATAGATGGGGAAAAATAACCTGATCAATAGCTCTCTTCTCTCACATCTTTTAAAAAAGAGTTTAAGCCCCAGAGAAAATGGTAGGAGGGAAAGCACAGAGAGTAGTATGGGGAGACCACCATGGGGGTACATTAGGAGGCCAGGCTCTCAAAGTGAGGGGTCTGCAGTCGAGTCAGAAGCACAAAGCTCTCTGGATGCAGTCTGCTGGGTCTTCCCTGATTTTCAACTCTTGTCCTCTGAACAATCAGGCTGCCTTTATGATCCAGGCACTCTCCTGCTCTGTCTTTACTAGAAGAACACTTCAAGATTGCCAAAGCTTTCATGTGCTTAAAAAGCAGATCTATGGATATGTCAAGCAATAGCCCTGCGTTCCTTATCTTCAGCAATAATAGCCGTACTATCGTGACTCCAAAGCCAGTTCTCTGCTAGCTGGCTTCTCCTACACATTAAGGTTATTATTAGTATGTTGTTCTCTGACCCAAAATATGAAATTTATTTCTCTTTTGGTCAAAAGTCTCTACATTGCCCCTCTGATATGATTGGTTGGTTCTTGGCTGTTACAAATATTGGGCCCTCCCAAGATAGCAGTATGTAGGGTCTTGAGTTGCATGGTTCCTGACACTAAAGTGCAAGATATACTGAATTTTGAGTCCTGACACTTGGGTTTCCATTCTGACTCTGTCATTTACTGGTTATTGGTCAGAAGGTAAATCAGTAAACTACTTGACTTCCTCCTCTGTAAGTGGGGATTACACCACTGTCTGTTTCACAAATAAATTCAGTGGCCCAGAAGCTAAAGGACATTTCGAATCCTATAAAGACATCAGAACCTTCACCTCTGAATGAATCACCCCAATATGGCATCAGCACTACTAAATCATAGCTACATCCTATAATAAACATAAATATACATATGAACATAAATAAATATTCACCATAAAAATATTTTAAAGAAGACTTTTAGAACTTTGCTTTTGAAATCTGGTTACAAGTAATTTACCATGGACTATGACTTCTTAATGACTGTCATGCATATTTAGGAATTCTTGTGAAGAAAAAATATAACCTACAACTTGTTCACAAATGTAATTTTTATGAATATTAAAATAAAAAATGAATACAGTTGGCATGTGATGTTTGATAGATAATTTTGATTTTGTAGTGGCCTCTTTCTGTATTGAAGCCAACACAAGTTTTACCAGCTTCAAACACTTCTGTCAGCCTCACAAAGGCTTTTAGGCTACAGACACTGTGCCTAGAATGCTCAAGAAATAAATAACTAGGTGCCCCAAGTGTCCCCAAAGTGTGGTAGAGCCATGGCCCTCCAGGGATGCTGATTAAAATGCAGAGTCTCAGGCCTCGCCCTACACAATCCAATGAGAATTCCTGGAACCCATGCTATTAATAAGTTTTCCAGCGGATTATTTGCATGCCAACAATTGAGAAGCAAGGATCCAGGCCCAGGCCCAGGGAAGGTAAGAGTGGCCGGAAGAAGCAGATGGGAAGCTTAGTTGCCAGCCTGGCCTCACTTCACAAGTCCTCTTCAGGCTCTCAGCAGGACAGAGCAACCTGCGAGTTCAGGCAAAACAGGCAGCCACATGCGTGCCTTACTAGAAACCGAATTCCATTTTTATAGCAATAGCATAAGCAATCTGTATGCTGCATTCAGCCCCCAGATGTTGCGTCAAGTTCCCTTTTCCAACTGGGAATGAATAATTTATAATCCCATTGTGTTAAATCCAAAATAATAAGGCTGTCTGTTGAAGCAGTGCAGAGTCCACAGTTTGAGGACATACTCATAAATCCTTAAGCACTTTTCTAACTAGGAAAAAAAATTATGGAGTGGCTTTGAAAAAGGAGAGAAAGAAGAGACACGGAGCTGGAGTTCTACAAAACCCCAATCCAGATTGCCTGCCACAAGAAGAGCTGGGACTTGTTAAAATACAGATTCCTGGGTCCTGCCTCCGACTTTTCAAACCGAATTGTTAGCAGGTGGAGCCCAGAAAACTGAATTTTTAAATAAGGGGCCCAGGCAACTCTTCTGCTTCCATTGTCTGGCAGTCTCACCTTCTGGGCGCAGATGTGAGCTGACTCCTGGGGTTGGTCTTCACCCTGAATTGTCTCTGTCTTGGGGGTAGCACTGTGGCCTCCAACAAGAGGTCAGACCTATTCCTGGGGTGGCAAGAGTTTTGGGCTTCCCCCAAAACTCCATAATGATATAAAAACTGCCAGCTAATCTCCCAGAAACTGAAAAATGCTCAAATAGCCTCTGGAGAATCTCTCCCTATTTTCAGGAGCCATTTCCCAAGTCTTTCCAAAGACAGAGGCCACCTCTTAGACTGTCTAATGGGTTCAGATGCTACCTTGAAAGCAGGAAGGCCCTGAGTGGGGGAGAAGAAGCAGTGTCCTCTAGCTCTCTCATTTCAGACCCATTTGTTCCTCTTGGACAGTAGGGATTGTGGTCCTCAAGTGAGTCAACATCACCTCATTTGTCGGGGCCACCTCCCAACAAAGTGAAGCAATGTTTTACCTCATTGGTCAAGCTAAGGACCCCTGAAATGTGACTGGACACAAAGCTACCTTGAGAATTTACGCCCTCTCAAGAGGAAACTTAATAGACTCAGAGAAGTGCTTCATTTTTTATAAAAGTAGTTGCCACACTTTCAGGTTTGGTACCCTGGGAGCAAACAGCAATTGGCTTTTGCAGAAAGAGGGTTTTACTGAACATTCTAGAAGATATTCGTTCTTTGGGCCACTTAGCATTGCCTCTACTCTTAAGGGTTACACCTTTTGGTCCAGGGATGTAGATGGCAGAGGGGGGAGTTGGGGTTGTCTAGAGAAGAACCAGCCTGATGCAACATATTATTTGCAACAAGAAAGTAGCCTCTGTCTCTCAGAGTCATTGACTGGGAGTCAGTCCTGATTAAAACAAAGATGATGAATTTTGCTTAAAAGTTCCTCCTAAACAGAAAGGAAATCAAAGAGCTCTTTTAAATGGAGCTGCTCCTCCACAGCATATTTTCAAAGACGGAAAACTGACTACTCCACCCTACAGCCAGGAAAACTGCAAGTGACTATGACAGAGTGAGAGAAAGCCAAAATCCCCAACTCCGCAGTTTGGGGATGGGGGTGGAGGGAGGCCTGGTGAACCAGCCTTTGTCCTTTTCTCACCAAGGAAATAGGAAGGGCCTTACCCAGAGGGTAGTGTGGAAAAGGCTCACAGTGCTATGCAAAATTCTGTCTGTGGCCAGAACCATTTACTGTACACTTTACAAGAAAGGGGATTTAAAATAGGGGGCAGCCATCAATCTCGGGGGCTCTCCTTCCCTGGGATGAACATACAGAGGGCCTTGCCAGGATAAACATGCAGAGGGGTTCCCCGGGAATGACATGTAGAGACACGTGGTCTCTCCCTCTGCTCCCCTGGATGGACATGCAGACAGGGACTCGTTCACTCCCCTGGATGGACCCAGAGACAAACATGGGCCTGAGAACTCACCTGGTTTGAAAAGAGGGGAGCAACGGTGGGTAGGGAGACAGGCAGCTTATACCTTTGGTATCAGAGTTGGGGAGTGTGCACAGGATCCTCCCCTAATTCAGTAAAGCAGCTGCCTGGAACTTTGAATTTATACCTGGAATGCTAAGTTGTGAACAGCTGTGTTTCTGAAAAATGGTATCGTTTGCTTGTCTGTTTTAAAGCTAGCCTAATTGGGCAGGACTATATATTTTGGGTGCTTTTAAAGGGAGTGGGATTTTAATGGCATAATTGCACCTTTAATATAAATCTGAATACCCCTCCAATAAACAAAATACCTTTCCTTTTCCAGCAAACTCTGTTATTAAGAGTCATTTCTGGTGGTAGACAAATAGAGCCCATGAAAACTGAGGACCCTTCCCCAAGGGTCCTGTTACATGACCACCAGTCTTTTGATAAAGACATGAATGTAGAGAAAAATGTCCATTATATTTTTTAAGTAGCACAAGAGAGGATTTTGACGGTTGCCAGATGGGAGGGGAGTGTAAGGGAGTGAGTGAAGAGGTGAGGGGATTAAGAAGTATAAATAAGTAGTTACAGAACAGCCATGGGTGTATAAAGTACAGCATAGGAAATGGAGCAGCTAAAGAACTTATACCGATGGCCCATAAACATGAACAATAGTGGGGGAACTGCCTGAGGGAGTGGGAGATGCTGGGTGGAGGGGGACAAAGGGGGAAAAATTAGGAGAACCATAATAGCATAATCAATAAAACATAATTAAAATTAATAAATTTTAAAATACACACAAATCTTTCAAAATAAAAATAGCACAAGCATAGCTCTGGCTGGTTAGCTCAGCTGGCTGGAGCATTGTCCCATACACCAAAGGGTTGCAGGTTCGATTCCTGGTTGGAGCACATACAGTTGTAGGCAAACAATCAATGTTTCTCTCTCACATTGATATTTCTCTCTCTCCTTCTCTCTCTCAAAGCGATAAACATATCCTGAGATGAGGATTATTTTTTTAATAGCACAAGCATAATGTAAAGAGCAGTGGCTCATGGCTCAGAGTTGAGGAATGGTGGGGTACCTGGGGCAAGCAGGAGAGCAAAGGTCCTGCCTGGAAGGGGGTGGCTCCCCTTAGGCTCCACTGGACCATTGGTATACAGGGACATGGCTTGGGCAATTGTAGTGGGGTGCAGAGCAGGGGAAGGTCCCCAAAATAGAGCATATTCCCCAGAGCCCTTGTTCAGGGGAAGGAAGAGTAAGCGATAGGGCTTACAATACTTCGCAAAACTGTGGCAAGTTGCTAGCTAGTTGCTAGCTGGGCATCCATCCCAGGCAGAGGGTCTAGTGACTCTGAGATCTTTCAGTGATCCCAGACAGAGCTGGGGAGTTTATGCGGCACCTGCACAAGAGGCAGGTAGTTCAAAGCCTCTACATACATCACTGAGATTGCTTGCTCTGGCTAATGTGGCAGCTGAAAGAAGATAAAAGATATAGGGGAACTGGCAGAAGTTGTTCATTGTAGGAGGAGCCAGATATGAGGTCACCTAGGAAGCTCCGGGTCAGTATTTAAAACAACTAAATACTACACAACAGAAAGAACAAAGGAACTCCTACCCTTTGAAACAACATGGATGGAACTGGAGAGTATTATGCTTAGTGAAATAAGCCAGTCAGTGAAGGACAAATACCATATGATCTCACCGAATACAGGACAATAATAAACAAAACCAACAACAAGCAAAACAGAACCAGATACATGAATACAATGAATAGACCTTTAGTGGGCAGAGGGGAGGGGAGAGGTGAGGCGGGGGAGGCAAAGAAGGGGAGCAGTTTAGTCAAGGAACTAGCATGGAAGAACCATGGACAACAAGTGGGATTGACTTTGGCAGAGCGGGGAGTGGGATAGAGGGAAGAAAAAGGGGATGGATGTAATACAATAAAACTAAATCTAAAAAATAAAATGAAGGCAGGCTGAGAGCTGGCTTGCCATGGGGTAGTAAGAAAGCAACAAGCAGCCATGCCGGACTGCAGTGAAGAGGGCAACCAGGAGGAAGTAGCCATGCAGGCAGAGTGAGTATAGAGATGGGCTGGTCCTCCGTGAGGGCAGGAAGAGATTCTGCCTTGTGCCCTGTATTAGGGGCTATGCCCACCCCTCTGAGGATCTGGCCATGCAGCCTGGCCTAGTAAGAAAGAGCAGAACCACGAGGAAGGAACCACACAGCAGCCACACACGTGCAGTCATGAGATCTGAGAGGACGCAGCAAGCAGCTATGCAGTTTGTAGTCAGGGTTCTGCCATGTGGCCTGCTGCAGTGAAGTAGAAGGAATTCTGCCATGTGGTCTATAGTAAGGAAGGCTGAGGAAACGGGGTAAGGAGAGAGCTGGTGGAGCTGTGTGGGAACCTGTCAAACCAAGACCGGATGCATGGGAGATGCCTGGAATGCAGAGTTGTGACCAGGAATGTAGACTTTTGCTTCTCTGAAGGACTTTGGAGAAGCCACTCTCTTGGGACATGTGTCTCCTGGGAGTTCACCATGATCCAGTGCAACAGAGCACATGTCTTCCTGGACTACTCATGGAGACTCAGGACAATGTCCCCCAGATCCTGAGGAAAGAGCTGCTGGGAGAGGGTGGCAACTCTAAAACCCATGAGTGTACATTCCAGAGAGGATGGAGAACAGTTTGCACAGCTGGCTTAAGAACAGATAAGGAATGGGGAACTTCTGGGCATGTTTTTGGCATATCGCCTGCTGGGGACCAAGGGAAGTGCTGGGTCTGTGGGAGAACAGGGTTCTGAGCTGGAGTGCTCCCAGACACCCCAAGGCTTCAGTCCTGTAGATAAAAACCTGTTTCCCTCAACACTAATTTTTGGGTCATGCACCAAGGAAGGCACCACATGCACAAGGCCTGGTTTGCTGTTACACTTCAACATATCTTGCAAAATGTTAAATATCTGGACTTTCAAATGACTTCTCCCAAGTCTTTATTACTGGCTTTATTTTTTTTTAACACTAAATAAAATAAGTGCGATGAAATAAAACCCACATTCTCTGTAGACTTCAGAGACCAAAGGAACTCTCTGTCCAAATCCCTCAAGATCTACTCTGTCCTGTCTGTGTACAAAGGCCAGCATTGAGTTTGAACCATTGGATGACACATGGATTAGTGATCAAGTAAAACGACAGGCCTCCTGCAGAGCTCATAAGGCAGGACTTCCTGAGCATCTTTGCCCTCCTGAGCTGTAATTACCCAGAACAATGCTCAAAGTATCCGTGTTCCTTTTGCTTGTCTTAGTAAAACTCCACTCATTCTTAAAAGACCCAGCTCAAATGTCACATCCTCTGGGCCACTTTACCCAAGGCTTTCCATTCAATCTAATCCCAGCACCCTCCCTCTGGGTAGGGCCAGATAAAGCCACCAGCTAGAGAGCAAGGTGACAGATGCTGTAAGATCTCAGGAACCCCATAAGGACAGGTTGGAGATCAGCATGCAGATCACCATTGCTGAGCAATTATTATGGGCCTGCTGTTTTGCAGCCATTGCCTTACTCTTTTGTCCTGTGCTCTGAGGTAGGTAGGCATTTTACAAAGAAAGTGAGGCTCTGAGAGCTTAAGTATTCTGCACTGAGAGAGCTGAACTTGAATCCCAGCCTGGCTCACCCAGAGCCTGTGTTTTTCACACCTCAGAGTCCAACCAGGGTCACAGGTATTTGGAACTCAAAAAACGACAACAAAAGAAGTTCTATTCTATCTATTCTATAAGACGTTTTTAGAAAATAAAATGTAAAGTTCTGCCAGGGTTGAAGGCACCCTACAATGGAACTCAAAATAAACAAACATACTGACATGAAACAACAATATTCTGATGATGCCAAAAAGGAAGGACGGAAGAGTGGGTGCAGTCACTGCCTGGGTGAAAGGACCTGTAGGGTTGAACTTAGGTTCCCCCAAAAGCAAACCCTTGGACAAGGATTTGAGAGCAAGTGGTTTATATGGAAGGGAGTTCCAGGAAGTCCCATAAAAGAAGAGAGGAAGTGAGTCAGGAATGGGAATGAAGCTGATAAAAGGGCGTGCTCCTGAGCAGTTTTCCACTCTGGACAACTGAGACTGATCCCTCTGGGGATCTCTGGGAGACTGTGAACACATGTGTGAGGCCAGGAGAAAGCTTTGCACTACTTTTCAGAGAATCAGAGGGAGGTAGGTGAAAGGCAATCATACATTGCTATTTCTCTCCCTCTCTGCCGCTCTCCCTTCCCCTCTCACTAAAAATAATAAATGATATCTTTAAAAAAAAAGGAAGAAAGAAAGAAAGAACATCAAGCCAGTGTAATGCTGAAGACAACTTGGCCTAAATTGTGTTTGTGCTTGCTTATTTTTAAGGAATAATGAAGTATGATAGCCATTGCTCACCTTTTCACCTGCATGGGTTTCCGTCTTCTCTGTAATGTGGCTAAACAGCAGAGCTCCTTATAAATTGATTATTTCCTTATTTCCTTCACAATCTCAGTTCACATATAAAAATGTGAACTCCTTGCACCTGCTTGGTTACTTTGGTCTACCCTCCGGGGAATCCCAGACAATACGGGTAAGGTGTCACGGGCAGAAATAACACTAGAGATTAAAAATTACCTAGAGAATAAGGGGTGGTAGGGACCTTTAGCACCCCTGTGGGCTACCTCCGTGAAGGTTGTTGCCTGGCTTCCCTCACTCCTACATCCTAGTACCTAGAATAATGCCTGGCACATAGCAGACCTTCCCTCAATATTTGCTGTAAGAATAATCTCCATCAGCAGCATGCCCTGCCCCCCAAATAAAATAAACTTGAAGTCCAATTTAAAAGAGTAAGTTCGCTCTGCAAAACATTAGGCACAAAATCCCCAGCACCCAACATTCTTCTCACTTCCAACCAGACCACCCTTCCTACTGAATCATTTACATGCCCACAACTATTGCAGACACACACTCATCTCCAATGATGCACTCCACCCTCTAGCTGGGCAGGCAGTGTGAGCAAATGAAGGTTTTTGAAACTTCTGAACTGCGGATTTCCATTTGTAAAGTTCCCTCCTAGGCCTGCCTGCCCTCTCTCGCATATTACAGACCCAAAGGTGTGCGCTCAGGAGCAAACCAGCCTGGTACAGACACACCCCAGAATCCAACGCACAGTGGGAGACAAGATGAGGTAAGACACCTAGAGAGTGTGCCATTTCTGGGAATTCACACATTTCCAAAGGCTCAACATTTAGAGAACATTCTAGAACTGAAACTTTATTTTTTTTTTTAAAGAATCAGTTTAAACTAAAGAATGAGTATTTTAGGTGACTGGACATTTGTGATCTACCATCTTCCCTGGCTCACAAAACTCGGAGTCTTCTACATGCCAAGACTCTAGAGGTTGTAGGACCTTGTTCCAGTCCCCATGACAAAACAATGACAGAATCAATACCAAAAGGCGCTGACTAAGAAGGAAGCTAAATTGGCTATTTAATAAAGATTTTCAAAAATTTTTTCAGTTACAGTTGATATTCAATATTACATCAGTTTCTGGTGTGCAGCATAGTGCTTACACATTTATATAACTTACAAAATGATCTCAGTAAGTCCACCTGACATTATATATAGTTACTACAAAATTATTGACCCTGTTCCCTATTCTGTACTTTGCATCTCCATGGCTTTTAAACTGTACCTTGCTTCTCCAGCAATTAGGCTCCCCACAGAGCCAAAGTGGTCAGGAAAGAGCGTGTCATTATAGTTTTACTTTAAACAGTTTCCTGCTGTGCTACAAGACTCCAGAGAACAGGGGTCACATCTCACTTGTTGCTGTATCCCTAGGGCCCCACTCAGTGTCTGACATACTATAGACACTAAGTGGGGTGCATGGAGCAGAATCCACCTATATCAAGGAAGGAAACTAGTTGAAGGCCTGATAGATACCAGGTACAACGTAACTTATATGTTATTTCACCCAGTTCCTTCTCTCACCCCTAGGATAAAAATCATTCTTTTGTTGATGACAAATCAGAGGTTCAACAGAATTGACAGGACTCAAACCCTGGTCTGAGTGACCGCAAAGACAATTCTCCCAAATATTCACTCATGGAGCACTGCACTCAATAAGGGGGTCCTAGCTCCAAAAGCTAGGAACATTAAATTATTATTATAAGTTGTGATAGCTCATCAAAATCTTTGGGCTCCTGAACCAAAAGGAAATGATGGAGAAAGTGTTTGGCTGGTACCAGTTTGGGTGACGGGTGGGTGATTCCCCCAGTGGGACCACATGAGAGAGATTCCATGCCCACTTGCACTTGGAATAAGGATCTTCGCGCAATGCCGGACACTCCACATGAATTATGGCTCAGGCAAGAAACACAACACAGCAATTTGCCTGCATAACTAATTCCTCTTGTCTGCAGCACTGAAGGAGCAATACTTTAGCAGCCAGCGAGTTGGATAATTGGAAATCAGGGCAGCTCTCCGAGTGGGCTGAGGAAGACTGAGGAAGGCTGGTTTTTATCAGCCTCAGGGCTATTTTCTATAATCAGTGTCTATTTGCAACAAACAAAATAAATAAATACAGATGGAGAACTAAGCAAGCCTTCCTTATCCACTAATACAAGCAAATATTTTTCTTTTTTCAAGCCTATCTTGAAACGCTATTAAATAATAGAGAAACTCAACACTCCTTGGCTTTGGCAGAGGAATCTTGAATTAGGTTATTGAACCAACACTTCGTCAGATTGAGCGAAATTTTGCCAGAATCAATGTTCTTTCCAATATAGACAGAGGTGACGAGGCTAAGACTTTTCTGCAAGAAGTTTTGTCTTTGGATTGCTAAGCAAGATCCAAGTTCCTCTTTGCCTTTCTAGACACATGATGGCAGGAGATGCTGGCAGACTTGTACCCTGTGCGCCCAGAGACCCAAAAGATTGTGTACACACATGCACCTGCCAACCCAGCCCCTTCTCCACATATTCTCCCATATGTTTATGTTACCAACCAATTCACAACCCAACCCAAGCCAACATGCAACCCACAGTGTAGAAACTTTCATGGAAGTCCACAATAAGAAGCTGTGCTATACCCAAGGTATTTCTCACTCTTCATCTTTGAGACTCATTTCTTACTGCTGTGGCCACAGATTTTTAACTACAGGCGAAATTACAGGCTGGAGTCTTCTCTCGGGTGAATGATGAAGGAAAACCATTCCAGGGAAGGGGTTATTTTACAATTAAAGATTTTACAAATAATACAACATTTCAGGTATAACCTTTGGTACATCATATAATAGTATGTGGAGAGAAAAATAGAGAATATTCTATTCACCAAAGTCTTTTTTCAGAGCAAACAGTGCATTAACTCTAAAACTGGCTGAGGGTCAAGGGTAAGCCTCCCAAAGCAAGCTCAAGACACAAAGGTTATCCAGAAAATTACTCTGCATAATAAAGAAGCAAGAAATTTGAACTTCCTAGGAGAAATTCTGGAATGGGAGGGAGGAAGAAAGCAATCAATGCTATTGGCAAACCAGAAGGAGGGAGCAAAGGAAATGTCCAGGCAGAAGCAAAGGAAATGTCCAGGCAATAAGTTGATCAGGGAGAGGGTTTGATGCAGAAAATGTCCAATTAGGAATTTTCAACATTTCACCTGCCAATGATTCTTAGTAAAATGTTAGAATTACAACATAGCTCCCTGCTCAGAAACCTTCAGCAGTTTCTGTAGCTTCCAGGATACAGTTCTGAAGCCTCAGCCTCTTCTCCAATGTTTTCCCACTCCAGGCTGGTTCCAACTGCACCCCAGTTCCTGAGCTAGCACACTATCTATGAGGACACTGCAGGCTGGTGGACCGCAGCACAGAAGCTCCAGGTTCCCCTGGCCTTGGGCAGTGGCCTCTGGGTACCTCACTCTGCTCCACGTCAAGTGAGAGGGTTATGCAGCTGACGGTCCTGTCCTCTCCACACTCCAGAGGGAGCATGACTTCTCAGGGACCTTCTGCTCCCACCAGCCTCTACTGTGCTCTCCTGCTCCTTCCTTACCACTAAATTGCACTATTGTTCACTCAACTCAGATGAACTTTTCCTGCTTACCCTCCCCCTCTTTGAGAAGTACCCATATTTTTTGTCCCAGCAGGGTCCCACCATCTCAAAAATCCCCAAATGCCACCACGCGCAGGCATCACGCCCTTCCAAGAACTTTTTGTCAAACCTTCCACTTGGCAATGTTCTCCCACTCACCCAGATCCTAACCCTTCTGAAGGCTAAAACAATTTCATTTTATTTTCACTACTATGCTGGTATCATCAGCAACTTTTGTACAGTGCTGGGTGCCAAATGAATATCAAACAAACAAATGAACACGTGTACGGTTAATTAATTGGCCTCTCTCTACCAGGCTCAGCTTGGATCCACAGAAAGTTCCTTTAACTTGGAACTTTCTCTTTAACTTCCCAGAACTCCACCTGCTGGAGAAAAACTTTGTTGCTTTTTCACTGAGTCTGTTCATCCCAGATCAAGGACAGGTGAGGGACCCCTATCAGCGCCGGCCAGTACATACCTGCAAAGTGAAGGAGTGGACGATCATTTCTGAACTCCTGAATAAATAACCCATCTGGAATCTGATGCCTTGCTTGTTTTGAGGTTCACAGCCAACAGCGTAGGGGTCTTTTCTTCCACCCTTTCATCTGGAGAAGCTCGCCATTTGGATGTGAGCTCCTGAGGAAGAGAATCCTGGTCAGTCTGTCATTCACCAACGTGTCCTCTGGCACAGATGGGTGATTGGTGTATGGGGGGGGGGGCCTGGATTAATGAACAAATACAAATACTGAGAACCCATCTCATTTGACAACCCCCATCAGAAGGCAACTTTCATGAGGCTTCTCATGAGGAGCATTGGGGTGCAGAGACGTTGAGCCCTACTCGCCTTGTGGGAGTAGGAGGATACGGCCTGGCCCAGTGTCAGGGCCCATGCCAGGCCGCAGCCAGTGTGGGCTCTAAGCTCCCAGCATTCAAGTCCACTAAAAGCATTGCCAGCCGGCCTCCAGCTTCCCTGCAGGCTCAGATGGGGTCTCAGAAGACCTCCATGCATGTGGCTCGGATGTGGCTTTCTTCAAAGGGGCCTCCCACAGCAGCAGGTGTCCTTCTTCCCCTGGAGGATCACACTGCCCCTCAGGTGTCACTATCTCAAGTAACCACCTGCCAGGTGCTGCTTCTGGACAGTCTGTCCAGCCATGGGGCTTGCTTACATGAGGCACTCACTCAGACCTGTTTCTCCTCTGCCCTGAACACAGTAGGTATGGGGATGGCTGGCCAGAGTGAACCAAGTGTGGACTTGGTTCAGGCCAACAGTCATCAACCTGTGCACCCTCAAACCCAGGACAGGGGCACAAATCTAAGCATCTGACACAGGGCAGGAAAGGTGCAGTTACACCCAAAGAAGCCAGGAAAATCTGGGTAGTAAGCACAGTGGTTAGGTTAAGCATGGATACTGGAGCCAGACTGCCTAGGTTCGAAACCCACCTCCACCACTACTAAATGTGTGACCCTAGGCAATTTCCCTGCCCTCTCTCTATTAGTGTCCTCATCTATACAACTCTAGCTTTCTGGGGGTTAGGCCAGGTCATGCTTACTCAAAGTAAGGGGCAAGTTAACCATACTCAACTGATGGGGCTGGTACTACACAGGCTGTTATGAGAATTAGATACGGTCATATTTAGTTTGCGTATCTCAGTGTCTACCGCTGCATACATCCCATCCTAAAAATTAGTGGCTGAAAACAATAGTCATTTATTTGTTGATGATTCTGCAACTTGGACAGGGCTCAGGATGAATGGTCTGTCTTTGTTCAGTGCGACATCAGGTGGGTGGTTCTATTGTACTAGAGAGTCAAACATGGCTTCACCCACATGTCTGGCACCTAAATTGGGCAAGGCTGAAATGGCTGCTAGATGAGTCTCATTGTCTTCACAGTATCTCTCACCCTCCTGAGTAGTCAGACTCCTCTGCATGGCTTCCTAGAGAGCAAAGGCAGAAGCTGCCCGGTCTCCTAAGTACTAATCTGGAAACTGGCACAGAGTCAAGTCCGTTGCATCCTCTTGGTCAAAAGGCCAGCACCACTTCAGCGAGAGGAGAAATAGACCCTGCCCCTCAATGGAAGGAGTAGCTTGTGCACCTAAGGAGGGCTGGAGTCGTTGGCCACTGCACCTACAGACAACGCACCACAGCACTCATCATCCAGTCACTAACTCAAAGAAAACCTCCAGTCTAGACTCTTGGATGGAGCTGAGCAGTATTATAATAATGCTCTTGATCTATTCAGGTGCCCAAACATAAAACACTGAGCTACAGCAAGGTGAAGTACAAATCTCAGGACTATCACTTACTGGTTATGTCATACTGAGCAACTCCTTACGCTTAAGATACCCCAGTGTCTCCCTGCTTCCATGTGGGGACACATCTCATACCAGCAGAGAGCACATAGCCTTGCCATTTGTATGGATCCCAATTTACATTTCTGGAATGAATAAATTCTAACATGATTTGTCAGATGAACAAATCACTAAATCAATAAATCAATGAACTGAATTAGTGAACAAATGGGGGGAAAGCCCCAACCATGAGCCTCTCCTTATTACTCATGAACTCTATCCCAAAAGGAACAGTTTACACCAAGGATCTTCTAGTGGCTAAAGCTGATTAATTATTCTGAATCCCAAAACCTCTTTACTGGCTGTGTGTCCTTGGGCAGGGTACAAGTCTTGTACGTAATAGAAATTCAGTTAACACCTGTGACATTCATGAATTCGAAAATGCTTGTTAAATAGTTGAATGAGTCAGTGAATAACAAAATATGATCCCAACAACACACACACACGTGTACTGGTGAACTCTACCCTGAAGATCCCCTCTTGTTGGGTACACCATTTGGTGAAAATTCTCCCTACTCCCCTCCTGCTTCTTTACTAATATGTAGCAGCTTCCAGACAGCCAGACAATGTCAGCCCCACTGGATCAATCAGATAGATGAGATTTTTATTTATTTGCACATACAGCATACACCCTAACTTAGGCTTCATTTTTGAGGATGCATGTACTGACCCATCATCCAGAAAAGCTGAAGGCATGAGTTTTGCTGAGGTGGAGGCAGGGGGTTTCTCCAGGCCTCATGGGTTGTAGATGGTTGAAACTCTGTTCTGCTTCTACCCCAGTGAGCACCCCCTTGAGTTGCCTCCACCAGCAGCAAAAGCAGCAACAAGCACCCTGTTAATTGTGTGCCCTCACTAAATTGCTAGCTCCCCCAGAAGTACATTTGTCGAATGTTATTGCATTTACTACTGCAAGTACCACTCCTAGGGTTTCTACTACTACTGCTAGTAATAATAATAATAATAATAATAATAATAATACAGTAAGTCTTAGCTACTACAATCATAATGATGTTTCAATCAACAGTACACATTTACAATGGTGGTCCCATAAAATTATGATGGAGCTGAGAAATTTCTATTGCTAGTGACATCAAACTTGCCTTAATGTCCCAGTGCAGCACATGACTTAGATGTTTGTGGTGCTGCTGGTATAAACAAATCTACTGCACTGTCAGTCATCTACAAGTATAACACTGTTATGTACAGTACATAATACTTGACAATGATAACAAATGAGTATATTACTCATTTTTCCTGTATCTTTTATTATCACTTTAAGGGGAATTTTTGTACTTAGAAAAAACAGTTGCTTAAAACAGTATGTTGTGTTTTCCATCTTTTTCTCATGTGCTTAATTTAGTGTTGTGTTGTCTTATTCATTATGACCCTGTCTGAATTCCACTGCTAATGCTGCCACGTAGCTTAGGTGCATAGCGGGCTATGTCATCTAGGTTTGTGTACTGTACTCTATGACATACAACAGTGAAAATGCCTGACAATGGATTTCTCAGACTGTGTCCCTGCCATTAAATGACACATGAATATGCTGTTGTTACAATGTGTCAAAAAAAATTAACTTTATTTTCTTTAATCCTCTCAATAACTCCATGAAATAGGCAAAATTATAATCTCAAACTTATAAATGAAGTCATGAAGTTCAGACAGGTTAGGTGACCTCCCAAGTGGCCAAGCAGAAATCTGTAGCCCAATCAACGAGACCTCAAGTTTGCTTTGTCACATCACAGCCACAACCACACTTCTCATTCATTTGTGCCTCTCCTTTAGATCAGGAGCTCTGTGAGAGCCAGGCTATTTCTCCTGGAGACCTCAGTGGCTAGCACAAGGCCTGGCACAAGGCCGGTTTGGTCAGTGGCGGTAACCATTTGGGAAAACATCCCTGTCATCTGTCAGACCTCATTTCTCTGGTGCAAAAGACATTCTAAAATCTGACCCAGGGATATAACCATCTTTTGGCTCTAGGAGATGTCCAATTCAATACTCATGGCCATCACAGGAATTAAATTCAGGTGGGTGAGATGCAAAAAGACAGATTAGATTCCTCAAAGTTGCCTTTATTATTCTTTTTTTTTTTTTTTTACAGTTCTTTCTATCTTCATCTCCTCTTCCTTTTTCTCCTCCTCCTCTTCCTCCTCCTCCTTCTCCTTCCTCCTCCTCCCCTTCTTCTTCTTCTTCTTCTTCTTCTTCTTCTTCTTCTTCTCTCTCTCTCTCTCTCTCTCTCTCTCTCTCTCTCTCTCTCTCCCTCCCTCCCTCCCTCTCTCTCTCTCTCTCTCCCTCCCTCCTTCCCTCCCCCCAACCACCACCCTGTCTTGTAGTACACAAGTACCAAATACCTAAGCTTGCCACATTGGGGCAAACAATGACTGCTTTCATTTATACCTCTCCAGCATTTCTACTGGGAAGTTTTCTTCAAAAGATGCCTCCCAGCTTGCCTCGTCCCTCTCTTTCTTCATCTGATACCTGTTCACAGATGCACAAAACACTGGGAGGAACCCCCAAAGGTAACCCAGGTGCCTTTTTCTTGATGAACTTCAGCCACCCAGGATGGGCACAGCACACTGATGGGCCCCACAGGAGATGGTGTAAATGGGGCTTTAACACTTAGAAGACATCAGGTGAGCCCCATGATGTGCCAGGTTATATACTGGAGACTTTCACACACTGTTCATTATTTCATTTAAGCTCACAACAGGTCAGGGTATTATCAACTTTTTGTGTACAGGTGTGGAAGCTGAAATCAAGCTTCCACAAACCCTAAGATGCTAGAATTTAAACTCTAATAAACTGGCTCACATCCCAGCCTCTTTCCTCCTCACCTTGGAGAGTGTGAGATGACAAGGAGGTCACTTCTTACTATGTAGAAGTAAGGACAGGACAAAGCCAAGGTAATGAAGAATACAAACAAGTTAGTCACCTTGGGAAATTGATCTTATTTCTGCCACAAGTCTTCCCTAAGGAGAAAGATGGAATTTTTCCAATGTGAGAAATCTTCCAGGAATACCCAAAGTATGACCAGTGAACCACCCAGGTAGCTGGATAAAATGCATACTCCTGTGTCCCACCTCAGACAGTGACCCAAAAGCTGTGGGGCCTGGAAATCTGTATTGGCAAAGACCCTTTTCTACCCCTAGGGAGTCTGATGCCTTCTCAAGTTTGAGAACCTCTGTCCTAGAGGCAAAGGATGAGGTCCATCACCTTGGAAGGAGTCGGGGAGGAAAAGGACCACCATGCACCTGGCTCCATGGATGTTCTCCCAGCACTGCAGATGTCCTAGAGAGACTGGTCCAGAGAACCTTTCTCCCAACCACACCTGGCCTCCCCTACAAGGGAAATACTGGTTTGGTCAAAAAGTCCATATGTTTTTTCTGTATAATAAAGGACACATTTTTCATTTTCAAGAATAATTTTGTGGATTTGGATATTGTGAGTATATTCAGCTATCTCCCGCATGGTATAACATTGATTGTTCTCAGTTAATGTCTTGATTTGATCACTCTCAACTTCAACTGATCTACCTGACCATAGAGCATCATCCACTGAGAAATCTCCAGCATAAAATTTCACAAACTACTGACATTCTATCAGTCACAGCACCTTCTCCACACATACACTGCACAGACAAATCTTGTATGTGCATGTTGCAGTTGCATGTTTACCCTTCTTGAAATAATAAACCATAATATGCTAAAAATGCTGCATATCTTCTTTCATCTTCAATATTAAAATGGCTGCACAAAATTTACCAATTTTGATAAGTTTTTCTAATGCACATTGGTATGACAGCTGTCATAATAAAATCTAACAAAATTGTTTCAAGTGAAGTTAAAGACAACTAAGCACTGCTAGAGCCGTCCTCTGAAAAAAAATAAATGAATTTTTTGGTCAACCCAATACTGAACTGACCTTTTCTCAATGTTGGAACTATTAAATGGGCACATGCACCCATCATCTTCAGGCAAATGGAGCTGAAGGTCAGAATGTCTAGAAAATTAACTTATTTTGTCTTCAATTACAAGAATCTTATACACAGAAGTAGGGCTAATGCTTCTCAACCCATTTGGGGACAGGGGGTTGCTACTTCGGAAAAGAAAACATGTCAATGCCTGAATGATTACTTAAACTTACAGGTGTCTGCAGTCTTGTACCCTCTGCCAAAGAAGTTACTCAGTGAGTCTTGGCATTTGTGAACTAACACAGAGCACCACGGAGCACGAATAACATTAGACCTTTGCAGGCACACAACTGAAACTCTAGAAATCCAAGGGCTAATAGCCTAATAAGTCATTTTAACTCAAAGATTCTTAATCATCTCATTAGTTAAGTTCTCCCAGGCCCACCCAGCTAGCCAGTCATTGGCCTACCTGCTGTCAACCCTGGGCGCAGAGCACTTTAGCCAAGACATTTCTTTCTTCTTCCTTTGTCAGAGGGTTGTAAAAGCTCAGCTTTTAAATGTTCCCCAAGTTGAAAAATGTTATATACAAACTCAGTACTCAGAAAATTAAAACTTGCCTTAATGTAAAGTTAACCATTTTTACAATCAATGGGAAGAGAGGAAAAAAAAAAAAGAATATATATATATATATATATATATATATATATATATATATATATATATATAATTTCATATAATTTTGATCATGGTGTAAAGTGAAATGCCACTTTCCATCCATCAGTGTAATTCTGCTTGGTGTCTATTACCCTGAAAGAAGTCAGAAGCCAAAGAGTCAAGAACAGAGCTGGGTATTCCCAGAGCCATACTGACATTTCCTAGAAAAAGGAGACTGAGAAATGTTTCAGGATGAACCACCACACAGTGTAACAACAGTCAGGGCCTTTGCTTTCTTCGGAAAACCATGTCTTGGAGGTTGTCAATCAATCTAGAATAGTGATGTTCAGACTTTTTTTTTTTCAGTTGTGTGTTGATCATTTTGGAATGAATGCTACAGTGGCAGGGTTTCTTGGCCCAACCCCTCCTCTGGGACAGGCCTCCTCAGGTGTCACAAATTGAACTGATTTAACTTTTTGCCAGGTGCCAAGACTTCCCCTCTGGGATAAAGAGCAATTCTCTCACCTCTAGATCCCTGCTCTGTTGGCATGGGCTGGAAGCTTTGAGAAATGAACTTCAGCTGTGCATACCTGCTGGTTTCTATAGTAACGGTCATCAAGGCTTGGATCAAGGTTATCAGACTTAGTGAGTCCCTACAGAGGCTAAAGACAACTCCCTGTCTGGTACCTTCCTCAAAGCAATTTTTATTTTTCCTGGCCTGGCTTCTGATAATCATTGAAAAATCAATATAACACTCATGCTTCTGCACCCCAAATATATCCCACACATTCTAGTTTCTTTCAGCTGTTTTCCTACCTCCAAACAAAACTACATCACCATATAATGGGTTGTAAAGACAGCATGCTTTTTTTCACTTATGGCTTTGTTGCAATGGAAGGTTATTGATACCTATTAGTACTATTAATGAGCATTTAGTGAGTACCTATGATATGCCAAGCATTGTTCTAGGCACTCAACATATACAATTTTATTCTTCAAAAACACTCAACATATACAATTTTATTCCTCAAAAACAATCTCATGAAATCAGTGTTATAACCTTCACTTCATAGTTGATGGAACTGAGGGCCAAAGAAGTTAAGTGCCATACCTGATGTTCTATAGTTACATGGCAGATCCAGGATGGGAACCCAGCCCTTCCTGGTTTCACCAAAGCCATTTAATCTTTCCATCACTGTCACCTGCCTTGGACCTTCAAAAGTCATATGTTGTTTCCAAGATTCTCTGTGCTTTCAACCATCATATCTGCTTTAAACTTTTCTATTGAACTACGTTTTAGTTTCTTCTCTACTGCCCCATCTTAACTTTTTCACCTTTCTCGGCAGAGTGTTAAATGAAAAATATTGTCTTAATAAGACTAACAGCAGTTTTCAAATTTGTACTTTTCAATGACACAAATACCAAGATTGTGACCTTTGGTATGCCTCATGCAAACTTCTTTGGGTTATATTTATTCTGACAATTATCTTCTGGATTTCAACTTTCTGAAGGTAGTAGTAGTTGGCGGTGAAACTAAAGAAAGATGGGCAAAGAAAAGAGATAAATTGTCTGAGAAAATTAAACAATCTGGTGTATCAACATATAGTAGAAGTAATATGACTCCATCTTATAAAGTACTCTAAAGTGATGGATGAAGAATGCTCACTGAATATCATGGTTCAATGCTAATCTATCATTTGGAATGAAGGCTGGCATCTTTATCCACTTGCAAAATTATCCCAAGTGCCAGCATCCCAAGCCAACAATCACAGCAAATAGGCTGCCTCCTAAGTAAATTTCACATCTGCAAACTCGATTATTGCATTTTTTCAGGCGTTAATGTGCAAAAAGCCTGAGAATATTGCAGCCATCTCTCAGTGTAGTGGTTATAGTGACAGGGAAGAGCTGGCTTCAGGATCTTCTCAATTTTCAAATGCCTTTACAGAGCTTACCTTTCCCTAGGCTGTGGGTTTATTTATTAGTCCATCCACTTTTTATTGGGCATTTTGGGTTTTGCTTTTGCTTCCAGCTTGACCTCCATTTACTGGGTCTCAGGAAAGATGGTCATCCTAACCTCCAGAGAAACAACACATGAGTGCACACAAAATTAGGAAGTTTATCTGGTGGCTTGGGACACTCAAACTTTTTTCTACAAGGGTCCAATTCACAATAAGTAAGGAATGACACCAAATTTAGTCCTTGCTAGAGTCATTAACCTCTTTTTAAACAGAAAGCAAAGTTCAGATTCCTTGCTCTGCTTTCTAGACACAGGGCATTCCTATCCCATCCTGTCTTCCCAACTCTTCTCTCCACTCCAAATGAAGAAGTGCTTTGCTCTGATCCAATAGCAACTCATTCTTTACTGGCCCATCACTGTGTACCAGGCATGGTGTGAAAAGGTCTTTACGTGGATCATTTTGAGCTACTCCCAGTGGCAGATGAGAAAACTAAGGCGCAGAGCTTCTGGAAGCTGAGTGCTTTATGATGACATCCCTATGCATGCTTCTGAAGCCACACATGATAGGCCCACCTTTCCCTCTAGCCACCCAAATTTTGATTGACCTCTGAAGCTCTGCTCACACTCCACTGTTTCATGACACCTTTGCTGCCCACTATAAGGCCACGGTGAACACTCTCTCATTGGATTTTCTCAGTCATTTGCCATTATCACACTGATTCAGACAATGCTCCCCTGCTGCATTCTGTTCTGTGACTGTGGAGTAAAGTAGAAAGAATTGCTCCTGAATCACACAGACTTGGATTCCAAATCCACTCTGGGCACTTTCTGCCTCTGTGACTGCCCACCCACTCACCCATTAACTATTTATTAGATTGGCCAAAATGTTCATTGGGTTTTCCCATAAAGTTGTTCTAGTAGTGCTTAGTTGTCTTTAACTTCATTCAAAACAATTTTGTTAGGCTGTATTGTGACAACTGTCATATTAGCATGGATTATCGAAATTGGTGAATGTGTAGTTGTTTTAATAATGAAAATGGACAAAAATGAGCAGTATTTTTCGCATTGCTTTATTATTTCAAGAAAGGTAAAATTCAACTGAAATGAAAAAAGAAAAGGTTTGTACTGTGTATGGAGAAGGTGCTGTGACCAATTAAACATGTCAAAAGTGGTTTGCAAAGTTTCATTTCTCAGTGAATGATGCTCCACAGTCAGGTAGACTAGTTGAAGTTGATAGCAATCAAATCAAAACATTAATAGAGAATAATCAACATTATACCATGTGGGAAAAACCCACATACTCAAAATCAAGCATTGAAAATTATTTGCACCAGCTTGGTCACATTAATTGCTTTGATGTTTAGATTCCACATAAGTGAAAAAAGGCTTCT
Source organism: Noctilio leporinus (assembly GCA_004026585.1). Lineage (NCBI taxonomy): Eukaryota > Metazoa > Chordata > Mammalia > Chiroptera > Noctilionidae > Noctilio > Noctilio leporinus. The sequence goes on along the minus strand of PVIW01001985.1, from coordinate 15,473 downwards.
TGACCATATTTCTGCAGGCAATTCTCTACTTGTACATAACAAAACCATTTTTAAAACAAATTGTGATGGGTGATGAAAAGTGGATACTTTACAATAATGTGGAAAGGAAGAGGTCATGAGGTAAGCAAAAGGAACCATCACCAACCACACCAAAGCCTGGGCTTCCTCCAAAAAAGGTGGTGTGTACATGGTGGGATTGGAAGGGAGGCCTCTATTGTGAGCTCCTTCCAGAAAAACCAAACAATTAATTCCAAGTCCTGCTCCCAATTAGACCAACTGAAAGCAGCACTCAATGAAATGCACCCAGAATTAGGTAACAGAGAACACATAATCTTCCATCAGGATAATGCAAGGCTGCATGTTCCTTTCATGACCAGGAAAAAACTGCTACAACTTAGCTGGGAAGTTCTGATTTACCCACTGCATTCACCAAACACTTCACCACCTTCAGATTTTCATTTATTTCGGTCTTTACAAAATTCTCTTGATGGAAAAAAATTCAATTACCTGGAAGATTGCAAAAGGCACCTGGAACAGTTCTTTGCTCAAAAAGATAAAAAGTTTTGGGAAAATGGAATCATGAAGCTTCCTGAAAGATGATAAGAAGGTAATGGAACAAAACAGTGAATGTCTTGTTCAATGAAGTTATTGGTGAAAATTTTAAATGTGTCTTTTATTTTTTCTTTAAAAGATGAACAAATGTTTTGGCCAACCCAATATTAAGCACCTCATCTAATAGACTCTGAGGTCTTAATGATAAGCACATTACAGACCACCTCTTTGTACCCTTAGAAAGTACATGAATCTTGGGCAAGTGACCTCACCTCAAGCTTCAGTTTCCTCATCTGTAGAATGGGAATAAAATTACCAGTATCATGTGCTCAGATCACAGTAGCCATAAAGTATAAAAGAACTCTTTTATTCAATACTTTATGGCTATTATGCACTCTTATTATGCACAGAGTGTCTGGCACATAGTAAGTGTGCAACAAATGATGGTGACTGTTATGATAACTACCATGATAATTTATCAAGTCTTTTTAGCTTCAGTCATGTTTCTTCAGCAAGGCTATAACTGTCCCTGCATTTAGGAATCCCTAGTCATAGTACGTACAATCACACTTACATACATGGATCAATGTAGAAAGAGTATTTGACCACCCTCAAGAGTCACAGCTCCACCAGGAATTTGCTGAATGGCCTGAATGGAGGAATCATCTCACCCCCACCCTACTCATTCCCAAATTTCTCTCTCCCTCTCCCTGTTATTTCCAAATGGCAGACTGAGGATTTGCTGAGAACAGGGGCACTCATGGAGACAGACCCAGAGCTGAGACTCTCGAGGCTTCCAGTAACCTAGAGTCCATTGCAGCTCATCCAGTGTTCTTACAGCCAGACTGGAGCAGCTCCTCCTTATGGTCAAACCTGTTCAGAACGCAAAGTCTTGGAGTTGATTGAACCCAATGAGCATTTTTTATTTGGCTATAAAAACCCCTCAAGGTAATTTCATTCAGTATTGTTCAAACCTTTTACTTTTAAGGAAGATGGCAATCCAAGCCCCAAAAAGTCATCTTCTAATTGACCCATAAACCCTGGCCTGCTTGCAGTCATCCTTCCATGATACAGCATTTTTTTTGCAGCCACAGTTACACAGCTCAGAGGTAAGAGCATCACTGTCCAGGCCCATGGCTGAGATGGCAAGCTAACATTGCAGCCCCAGGGAACTGAAGATGCCCAGGTCCACCCCAAGAGTTCTCATCTCACAGCACAGGTGACTGGTCCCTAAGGAAATGGGAAGGAAGGATAGGGATTCATTTCAAATTCATTCCATTCCCACCATCAGACAACACGCTCTACATTTGCAAAGTCGTAGTGAAAAAAATTAAACACAGATGCAGATTTGATCTAGTCCCTGATATGCTCCAAGGCTCCCAACTATCAGGAGGATGCAATCCCAGTTCCTAGGCATGCAGGCACTACTTCTCTTCCGCTGGTCCCTGGCCTCCTTCCCAGGCTTGGTTCTCTCCAGCTCCCATCCCCTCACACTCTGCACTTTGATCATACCTCCAACCAAACTTCTTCCCTCCTGCCCAAACCACTGAGGTGTTTGTTTCCTGTGTGCCTCTGTCATTCTTCTCCCTCTGTCATTCTTTACCTTGCCCACCTGGTAAGTTCCCTCATGGTTCAAGCTAACTTGATAAGTGAAACCCTTCCACATTTAGCCAGGGAGAGTTGACCAATCCCCTCTCGGTCCCACACAGTCCTTGTTTTATCCCACTGTAATGGCTCCTACCATTCTGTAAGACATTAATAGAAGACAGGGAGAGGGTACCCCAAAATATATAAGCTTGTTCTTGTTGTTTGCATTATGCTTTTCCACATTCAATTATAAGAAAGCTGAAGGTAGGAACCTCTTCTTTTTGATCACAGCATTCCTAGTGCCAAGCACTTTGTAGGTGCCCAAGGATGTTTATAAATTTAAATTCAGCTCACACAACAGGTGACAATGGAATGGCTAATGACTACTATAAAAGTGTCCAAGTGCCTAAGATTTCATATATAGCAAGACTGGCAACAGAGAAGTTTTTATACCTTCATCATTAGACTGAGCCCTTTTTTAAGGTCAGCTTGCAGGGCAGAAAAAACAGAAAGGAGGGAAAGAAAAGTTCTTACTTATCAAAGTAAACAAACATCAACTACAAGAAGAAGGCAAGAGATAAGAAGTGTATATAAAGATTTTAGTGCTATCCTGAAGAACTCCATCCAAGCAACCTTGATGTGGTAGATGAGCAGAGGTACAATTTATATGCTCAAACATCATCATTCTGAGTTTTTATTTTCTAAGGTGATAAGTTGTTTTAATCAACCTGGCTTTTTCCCCCCTATGTCTGATAGAGTTGTAAGCTAGAAGGCAGTTTTGTGCAATTCCTCCTTCTATTTGGTTGATATATTATGCCCTGTTCCAAGTTTTTCTCTTGAGAACATCCCTTTTTTATTACTTTTCTTCTCACTTCTTATAATGAAAGTTTTTCAAAGCATGACTACTGTTTTTATTCCTGATCTAAAAGGGAGATGGTGCAAAATAGAATATGAGTGCAGCTGGAATGACTTTTGAGCAAAACATTGTGTTCTTAACAGATGAACATCATGCAAATTATAGAAGCTGTGGATCTTTGCAATTAGGGCACAAGCCTCTATTATAAGAAGGTCTTAAAGATAAACAAAATGAAACCAGGAGGCAGCACGATCTTCCTCGCTTAGGTGATCTGTCTTCTCCTGCTGCTTCATAGATTACTTTTTTTTTTTTAATCCTCACCCAAGAATATTTTTAACTCTTTTACAGAAGAGGGGAAAGGAGAGAGAGAAAGAAAATGAGAGAGAGAGAGAGAAACATCCATGTGAGAGAAAAACTCCCATCAGTTGCTTCCTGTATGCGCCCCAACCAGGGATTAAACCTGCAACCTAGGTGTGTGCCCTACCTGGAAATCAAACCCACAACCTTTTTGGTGCATGGGACAATGCTCTAACCAACTGAATCACCCAGCCAGACTGCATTCACAGCTATGGTTGGTACTGCGCTTAGCTACACCGTCAACATACAATGAAGTTTTATCTCAGTTAATGATAATAATCATGCAAGGTGAGAAAGTTTCAATCAATTTCCCACAGCTTTAATGACCAGCTCCTTTGCACCTTCCCTGAAGTTACTGAAGAGAAAGAGCTTCATCTGTACACACATTTTTCCTGTGCTTCAACCATCCCTCTTTCTTTACTTGCCAGGTGTGGCCCCCAGGGATGCAAGGTACCAGCCGTAAAGCACAGAAACCCATGCTATTGCAAAGGGCAGGACTTCCTCCTTCTTTCTTTCTGCTGTGTAGTATTCCATTGTGTATAAACTAGTGAGGAAAATAGAACCAGAGACATGGGAAAACAGACTGATGGCTGCCAGAAGAATGGGTAAACAGGGGTAATAATGAAAATAAGGGGAAGGGGTTAGTCAGAGAACATGTATGAATGACCTATGGACAGCGGTGTGGGGAAGGACTCATGGACTCTGGGAGTAGGGGGTGGGATGGACAGAAGAGGTCAAAGTGGGGGTAGGGGAGTGGGGAATGGGACAACAATAATAGAATAAGCAAGAAAAATTTAATTTAATTTAATTTAATTTAAAAATTTGGTTAAGAAAAGAAAAGCACGGAAATCCTGAAACTCCATTTAAGACACTTCCCTAACTCTGCTGCATGTTTTTGAGCAAATCTCTGAGCTGTCTCTGCTTCCTTGCCTGCAAAGATTAGGGCCCCCACCTCTGGCTGTCTGCCATACAGATTGCACTGAATTGGGACCAATTGCACTGACCAGTGAAATAATGCTACTCTTCATGGTCTTCCAATGGGTTTTGTGTTTTTGTATCCCCTATTATTGGGACATGGTTTGAAATAATGCTGGTCTTATTTGCTAACTGAATGACTGAACCCAATTGAATTGATCACATATGGTTAATCTATTACTCATTCCTAAAGTCTCAGATCAAACAGTCATTTCTTCCATGAAGTCTTTCTCATAGACCACCATGTCTTACAGATACACATGGACACACACCTTCTGCACCCGCACTGTTTTTACCTCAATTTAACACTTACTTCCTGTCTGTCTGCCTCTGAAGGCAAAAGTCATGTCTTATTGATCTCTGGGTGCTCCATAGCAATTTCATTCAGGGAGGATGCATAATAACCATTAAGGAGGGGTGGCTGCAAGGTTTAAATAGAGATCAAATGTAATAGACGCCAAAAATGTTATGTACATGGAGTATCCACTTAGGCAGTGAGGTGATACCACTCAAGAGAGTTCACTTCAGCTGGGCTATGAAACAAAAAGGAAAAAAAAAAAGACCACAGCATAAAACCAGATAGGACTAGAGGACTGAAGGAGGTGGGTTAATGATGCTGTGGTTTTCTAATTCTCTGGATCTTCAAGGAAAAGTGCACTGACATTCAGGGTTCATGGGTAGCAAAAGATTTTGTGGCCATCCTCAAGAGAGAATGGGAAGATGTCACAGTGGAACAGAGGTAATCAGGTCAGAGCAGAGGTGAGATCACCAGAATCAAGATTATTGCTCAAAACAGAGAAAGATCTATGAACACTGTGAAAATCCTGGTAAACCTGTCCAGGTCTGTAATACCGGACATTCAATAAAGAAATCTAAAGGTTTCCATGGCCTATTAAGTCCCAATAATAATAAATGCAGTTATTACTTAATCAATTAGGGTGTGTTGAGTTGTAAAGACCAGAAAAGCCAACTCAGACTGCTTTAAATAAAAAATAAAACAAAATAAAAACACTATTTGTGTAAAGAGCTTTGGACCTAAAATTTCAGGCACAGCTAGATCTAGATGCTCAAATAAAATCATCAGAAATCTATCTCTCCCTCCAGTTACTTCCCTGTATTAGTGTCCTCCAAGCCAAAGCATGGATAGCCATCAAGAGCACCAGGCTTAGAAGAAACTAGCCAAGAAGACCCAAAGAAAAGAGTTTCTTTCCATTAGCTTTAGTTAATTTCTGAGATTGAGCCTCATTAGCTGGCTTAGATTACATGTCAACCTTGAATTGATCACAGTAGTAACATGGATAGAATGTTCTCATTGGACAAGTCTTGATCATCTGTCAGAAAAAGGGAGAATGAATGTAACCAGCTAGGAAAATAAAGATGTACCCAGACCCGAACAAGGAAAACTAGATGAACAGGCACATCTACCTGACCAGTATTTTCCATTTAATAGGCACCTCTGGTATCCCACACACAGGGAAGAAATAGCAGTCTGTGCTCTGTTGGCTTTTGTAAGCTCTCAGCAAGAAAGACAATAAAGAAAAGCTTTCTCCTCCTGTACAACCTCCTCCTTTCAAATTACTCCAAGAATGGAGAGTAATTTATTCTAAAAGCAGTGTAACTTAGATTTCCTAGTCATTGCATGTGAAACATTTTAGGAATCAAGGTCAAGAAATTGGCAATATGAATCGGAAAGGAAGAGGTAAAAAAAATATCTCTATTTGAAAATTACATAATCACAAAACCTGAGAGTCATAGGTAAAACTACTAGAAACAATGAAATAATTTAGTAAAATAGTTGAATAGAAAGTTAACATACCCTGCCAGTTTATTAATCTGTTGTCCTTCAGCTTCAAACTCACCCATGTATACTTTCTGATGCAGAAATGGGACTCAGCAAATGCAGCATCATTTTTGTCATCTGAGTAAACGATGTATTGATTATTACCACAATTCATGGGCTATGTAAACCTGTAAGATTGCTTTATTAAGTGTCCAGTACTTCAGACCTAAGCAGATTGTATTTCTCCCAGTGTGGCTTTAATTATAGGGAATCCTAGAGACAGACTGAGAGACTGAAGGAGAAGGAGGGACTTGCTTCTTCCTGTTGGCTTCCTACCTACTTCCTGTCCCTCTGAATGTTTCCAGGCAATAACCCCTCATTCCAGTGGGACCTATTTTCCTACCTTCTGAATCTGGGCCAGCTTGACCAATAACATGTGGTGAAATGACACTAAATCAGTCAAAGCCTTTGAAAGAATTGGATGCTTCCTCTTTATTTCTTAGAACCCTAAACCATGAAGTAAGAAGTCTATTACTCTGCTAGTGAGATCACCCTGCAGAAAGGCCTTGAAACTGCTTAAAGAAGACAAGAGCCCAGCAGAGCATGGATGTCATCTTACCAAGGTACCAGACATGGACATGAGCTGTCTTAGATGCCCCTGGCCAGCTCAGCCAAGCCTAGACACCATATGAGTATAATCAACACCACATGGAGCAGAACCAAAAATAGTAGTAACATGCATGTTGGTTTTTAACTATTACATGCATTTTGTGACAAATTATCAATTTAATGACATTGGAAATCAAAATTGGAATATAATAGAGTATAAATCAAAGAAGTTTTTAAAAAGATCCTGTAAAACCACATTTGAATGAAAAATATCAGTATTTACTTATATTTTTTTCCATTTCTATAAATATGTATATATTTAGTTCCAACTACTGCAAAGAATTAGAAGCAATGACAACTCAGTAGCAATGAGCAACCCTAGTGCCCAGATTGTGCTTTCTAAATATTACTGCCCATGATAAGGTACCAGGACTCCTCAAAGAAATGGCTCATTCCAAGTCTGAGGTTGAAAACATGTAAGATGAGCCTTTCCATGCAGCACCAGGAAAGCAAGGAAGCTATCAAAGGCAGATAGGGTCATGCCAACAGTTCACAATGAGACATACATACTGACCCAAGATGATATCATGTGATATACTAATGACTGCAATGAACTGAAACTTACCAAGTATATAAAAACTCATGAGTTCATCAGGATAAAAAAAATCTCATTCATCACCACTGGAGGTTGCTAAGGGACCAACATATTATTCCAAAAATTGATCAAGTGAGAAGATCAAACATTCATTTTGCCTTTCCTATATAAATTTTATTTCAGAGTAACAAAAATATTATTGTGGAGAAGTTTTATAGAAAGGTAACAAAGGCAGAAGGAGTGGTGAAATAAGACTCTCTACCCTTTCATAACTCCAATGCAATGAAAGATTTAGGCAATAACTAAGAATAGATATTAAAATTCAGTAGCTGAAAGGCCAACAGAGAACATTATAATGAAGAGATCAAGCTGACACCATGAAACACACAAATCTATCTTTGCAACACTGAAAATGGGAGAACCACACATTACACATATATATGCTTCAGGATGAATTACAGTACGTACACTTATGAACCTATGATATGCTCCTGTCTGAAAAACAAGATGAGCCTGAATCTGCTCAATTTCTAGATACAGTTGCAAGGTAGCAGGAAATAACAGGAATAGAGTATCAAGCTAAATGACATAGTGACAAAATAATCAAGCAAGTCCTGAATGTGAAATATTCTGCAAACCAAATGTTCTGATACCTCCAAAAAATGCCATAAAAAAGGAGAAAAAGAAAGTTTGATATAAAAATCACATATAAGTATGTGAATCCTTTTTAGATCCTATATAACTGTAAAACACATAACAAAAACAATCTTTTGAGTTTATCAATGTCATAGTTAACAAAATTAAAGTTAAACATATACTTACCTTACTATGACCCAGAAATTCCACCCCTAGTGATTTACCCAAGAGAAATTAAGACATATTCCCACAAATAGATGTGTACAAGAAAGATCATAGATCTTTTATTCATAACAGTCAAAAAGCGGGAAGAAAATACCCATCAATAGGAGAATGGATAAGTAAATGTGGTAGATTCATACAATAAAATACTAGTTCTTAACAAAAAGGAATGAGCTACTATATATACAATATGGATAGAGCTTACAGATACTATGCCAAATAAAAGAACTCAAACACATATAACAAAAAAATGTTATATGATTTCCTTTATAAGTGCTACCACAGGCAGAGCAAGTTATCACCTGTAGAAGGGAGGTTGACTGGGAAAGCATACAAGTAGACTTCCTGTGATGATAAAGATGTTTTCTTTCCTGACAGGTAGGTAAATCATGAAAGAGTATACATTTGTCATACTTATGGAAATACACACTTAAAATTTGCACACATCTCTCCAAGTAAATTTAGCCTTAGAGGAAAAAACTATAAACAAATTCTGTACTTTAGTCAAAATTCTTTTTGCAGGGGTAAGTATAACAATTCTGAAACCACTCTGTATACAATATTCTATATTCTAGGCTTGAGCAAATAGTAAATATGTTGAGGTAACAGGGCCAGGTATCTTGGTCCTGGTGGATGGAAATACAAAGGTGGAAAGGGGAACCACTAGAATGCATTAATTGGAACTAGAGGCATCAGTAGCATCAATACTAATTTATAGTTTTAAATAAACTGCACTTTCAGAAATAAATTTTATTGTTTTTATACATGTATTTCCTACTTTTGTCCACTGAAATAGCATAAAAGTAATGACATAACAGAAAATGAGCATGCCTAGCACCCAGACCTCAGTTTCTAAATACTATCATCCACTAAAAAGCATAAAACCCTTTTTTTTAAAGAGCTGATTCCAGAGCTGGAACAGGGCAAGCACAGGCTATTTGGAACACCTTGTTGCTCCAGAAATCAGGGAAGTGTTCAAAGAACAAATTGTTCTCCACTAATTACTTATTAATTAACTGTACAATGGAGAAACCTGGAGATACTATTTTAACCAAATGATCAAAGTCCACATCACCAATATCCTCCTGATACGATGCCCAGAGACCAACAGAACATCACAGGTTTGGTATTGCTGCCAAAAAGACTTACCTCTAATCATGAGGAGACTTCAGAGAAACCCAAGTGAGACATTCTATAAAATAACTGGCCTGTACCCTTTCAAGAAATGGCAAGGTCATGAAAGCCAAAGAGAAGATTGAGGAATTTTTTCCAGATGAAGAAAACCAAATAGACATAATAACTAAATGGGTGATTCTGGATGAGGCCTGTACTAGGAGAAAATATATAACTAGGAAAGAATTATTGAGAAAATTGCCAAATTTTGAACATGGACTGCAAAGGTAAATTTCTGGCTTTTCATAAGTATACTGTAGTTATATAAGAAAATGTCTTTGCCTTCAGGAAATATATACTGAAGAATTTATAAGAAAAGGGGTATGCCCATCAATATAGTCTCATATAATTCACAAAAATATGTTAATAGGAAATCAAATAGAGAAAAATGGAAGTATATATTGAATTTAGGCAGGATATATCGCAGTTCCTTGCACCCTGCTCGTCAATTTTAAATTATATGTTTTCAAGTAACAAATCAAAATATAATTTTAATAAATCAGGGGAATAAATATGGACAGGGTTAGATATTAAGCAATTTCTGCTCATTCTGAGTAGTGTGGTAATGACATGGTGCTTGGTTTTTTTAAGTCTTTACTAGTTAGAAATATATACTGAATTGTTTGTGGATGGTATGACATGATGTCTTGAGTTTGCTTGAATCTATCCCAGTAAAAACAAAAGATAAGTAGATTAAAAAAGAAGAAGAAGAAGGGTTGAATGCTGATAACTGATAAATCTGGGTGATGGGCATGGGGGACTTCAATATACCATTCTCTTGTTGTTCATAAATGAAATTTTCCATTAAAAAATGTTATCAGGTATGTAAGGAAAGAGTTCTACAAGTAAAGGAGAAGGGGTCTTATCATCTTATCACCTGGGTCCCTGTTCTGACTATGTGATGACCTCAGCAGGACCTTGAGCAGGGTGACATCCATCTGGTCATCCCTGCCTGTACGCCTGCCAAGTGAGGCTAATGATACAGCCTGTGCCTCACTGGCAGGGCTCTTTGGAGGTGCAGAGTGAGAATGGTGTGCAGTCTCCCAGGCAGTAGCCATGTGTGACAAGGCTGCGCTCTTACCAACTGGGCAACCGGGTGCTCCTGCCTAGACAGGTAGGCCCTGGCCGGCTGAGCACCAGTCTTTGCAGGTTCCCTACGCTGCATCCTGTGCACTTGCCTTCTGCTTTCCCAAATACTTTGGTGGCAGCAAACATGGGGGTGGAAAGCAGGAGGGGAAGCTCAGTGAAGCCTGCCTTCATTAGGGAGGAAATAAATATATCACAAGTGATTTATCTCTCTCTGGAAGAAATTAATTTCTAAATGAAATAATGAGTTTCCTGATAAATCATTTGCCAGGCTTGGGACCTCAGAGCCGGTCCCTCTCCCTCTCTCTGCTCACCCAGCTCCACAGACTGATTAGCTTGTTCTGCCATGTCTGCGCACTAATGCCTCTTGCCCTGGTGGAGTGAGCCCTGGAGACACCAAGCCCTGTAGAAGAGGATAATGACACATCCCATAAGGTGAGGTTCCATGAGCACCAGCTCCAGAGACATGGTTGCGCTTGCAGGAAAAGCCTTTGAACTGGTGTTGGGATAAGGGACAGATCACTTTGAGGACTACCTTCCTTTTCTGGGCTTGCATGGACCATTCTTAGGGCAGCTCGGGATAAGCGCAGCTGAGAGGAAAACAATATATAGTCCCCAGGCCTCTGGCAGGTGAGGAAGAGGGCTCTGAAGGCTTCCTTGGAGAATTAGAGTCACTTGAGTGACCAGATGTCTTGCTGCTGTGTATCTTGTCAATGCTACTGGCCCAGCCACTGAGGCCCACATGAAGTGGGGAGGGAATTGGGTGGCTCTAAAGACAGAAAGAGCACCCTACCTTCCCCAAAAAAATAGGGACAAAAGAGCTGTGTCTTTAATAAAAATAATCATGATCATTCATTACTTATTAAGGGTTAAGAGTTTGAAATATATTATATTGAATCCCCCCAAAAGGTAGAGAACTTATTATCTCCATTTTATTATATAGTTATATATATTTCAATTATTTACATATATTTATTATCTCCTTGTCAGAAATCAGACACTGAAGGTCAAGCAACTTCCAGAAGCCACAAAATAAAAAATAGAAAAGTGAGATTTAAACCAAGATCAAATTTGACAATTAAATCCCTGCTTTTAACCTCTGTGTTTATTACACTGTACCAGCTCTTAGGAAGCAAAACCCAAATCTGAATAGTAATTGCTCAGCTCCAGTTATAGATGAATCTGTCAAGGGGAGTCTGGAATTCTAGAGACAAAATAATTGACCAATAAAATAAGTCAAATTATAAATAAATATATCCCTGGGCCTGGGATACAAGACTGACATCCAGTCATAGAGAAGGCCATGAGGTGAAAAGCCAGAGAGGCAGAGGTGAGGAAGTCTAACTGCTGAAGACAGATATCCAGGGCAGTCATTGAACAAGAAAGTTGCTTATGCTGCAGCTGGTGGTAAGACTGTTAAAATTTAATTAGGAGTCACCATAGATGGGGCTGGTTGAATTCAGTTGAAAATTGGGAGGAGGAATAATTTCTATGAACTAAGACAGAGGTCTTCTTGGAAGAGGGGTCATCAAGTTCATCAAGTTGCTGGCAGATATGATTAGAACAGGGAGGAGAGGAGGAAACCCCTTTATCTGCTCACCGAGATGAACAGATCGAAGACATGCTTAGTATTTCCTCCTCCCCCACCAAGTTTATTTCTGGTTTTCCCTCTTGCTTAAGATAGAACTCTGCCAATGAGACCCTTTTTAGGGAACAGCACTCTACAAGGCACACAGCATTTTACAAAGGAGGGGTCTTTAAATCCAGGTTTCAGAGACCTTAACTCTTGCCTTTTGGAGCACAAGTAAGAGAAGGACCATTTGTTGATTTAAAGGGGCTTGTTGTGGCTGCCACTGGGCACAAGACAGATTCCCAATGCTACTGTTTCATCTTCTTTGCTGGTGTCACGAAGCTCAAGGTCAACATGTCTGGCTAATGGGTAAGAACAGGGTGTCAAGGAAGGACACAGTGATAAAAAAAAGAAGAGAATGGGTCATTCATTAATGCTTCTATTCATTCATCAAATATGCATTGAGAATCTATTATGTGTATTATGTGTCAGGCTTTGTGTTTGAGCCACCCTGTAGCTCTAGTTCCTAGCAGCCACAGTCCCTAAACTCATGAATTTGCAATTTGGGGGGTGTGGGATGAAAAATATTCATCAAATAATAGCACAAATATAGAATTGCATTCTGGAGTGACTGCTATAAAGAACAAGCACAGAAAGGTAGAGTTGTAACAAGGAGTAACCTAATCTGGGAAATAACAACTCTTCACTAGAAAGTGACCTATAGATTAAGATATGAAAGATAAATAACAATTAAGAGTACGTATGGCTTGAAGAGCATTCCCAGAAAATCAGACTACCGGAACCAGGGCCATAAGGCAGGAGAGAGCTGTGAGGGGCCAGGGAAGCAGGGAAGAGAATAGCCTTCAGGTGACCATGGTGAGGAGGCAGGCAGGGCCAGGGTGGAGGGTGTAGAAAGATGGGGGACTTTACTCTAGAGGCGTGGTAATCCACCAAAGAGCTTTAAACTTGGGGATTTTTGAGTAGACTTGTGTTTCAAAAGGTCAGTCTTGTTGCTAGGTCCATAATGAATCAGATGGGGACAAAAGTGGTACAGAAGATAGTTAGAAAATCAGTGCAGTGGCACAGGTGGGAAGTAAAAGTGACTTCTACTCAGGCAATGACCATGGACACAGATATTGATGGATCCAAGAGATACAAAGGAGACATCATCAGGAGGAGATTCTCCAGCAAGGAAGACATATTCCACACGACATGCCTCCTGGTCATCTAACCTCTAGAGGGGTTTCTTGATTTCATGAAAGAGGAAATGTCCATCCAAGAGGTGATCTCAACTACCAAAGATTTCCCAGCTAGGGCTGCAAACCCAGCTCCACTGGTCCCTTTCCTCCATAGCAGATGCTTGCTGGGATAGCACTGAGGGACAGCACTACCACCAAATGTCTCTTGAGTTTATATTTTCCTAAAACCAGACTCACAGTCTAATGACCCATTTCACACTCTTCATTCAAGTGTTCTTAAACTCAACCCATTCACCAGCAATCCTTGTGGACTTAAGTTCTCTGGATTCCCATAATGGACAATTCAATAAACCCCTATACTCATTTTCTATCACTGCCATAACAAGTTACCATAAATTTAGTGGCTTAAAACAATGCAAATGTATCCACTTAATTTCTGAAATCAGTTTTATTGGGCTCAAGGTGCCAGCAGGATGGGTTCCTTCTGGATGCTCAAAGGAAGAATCTGTTTTCTTGCTTCCTCCCACTTCTAGAGGCAACCTCTATCCTCTAGCCTATGTCCTTCCTCCATCTTCAAAACCAACAGCACAGCATCTTGCTCCCATTGTTGCAGTGCCTACTTTGTCAAATCTCCCTCTCCCTCTTTATTATAACTACATTTGTGATTACTGCATTGTAGGTTCACCTGGATAATGCAGGCTACTCTCCCCATCTCAAGTTCCCTAACCTCATCACACCTGCAAAGTCTCTTTTACCATATAAAAAGTAACATCCACATGTTCTAAGATCAAATCTGGGGTACCTTAGGGGGCCATTATTCAGTCTACCACAGCTTACGCACAATGAGAAGACAAGGTCAAAACCTTCTAGACAACCTTCTTTGAGCAATTGGGTTAATACTAAAATTACTAAGCTTGCCCCAAGTAAAAACAGGCAAGAGAGGAAATAGGAAGCAAAAGCTGACTGAGAATGAGCCTAGAAGATGAGCCTCATGTTGAACCAAGGATGGTTATCTGATCTCGTAGAGTCACAGACAACATCCCCCACTACTTTGAGAATAGAATGAAAGTTTTGATCCTTTCCCCTCAAACCACACAGACTCCCAACTTACCATCCTGAATACAATTCTAAATGTTCCATAGGCCCCCTGCAGTTCATCAGGACCAACCATTTGCTGTGTATAAAGCAGACCTAACAGATTTGACCAGGTGTTCAAGTCATACATTCTCTATACCCTAACATACTCTAGCTTAACTCACTAGGTCTATACTAATTCTGTCCTGAGTAGCAGGGGATGGAACACTGACCAGAGGCAGCCATCAAGCAAGTAATGTCTTAGGACCTCTGCTGCTGATGATGACGGCTGAAGTTAGAGTGGCACAGACACACACACACACTCTAGAAAATCTGACCTTGGCAATATAAGTTCAATTTTCATAAACTGCACAATTAAAATATATACCTTTGAGAGATGGTTGGGGCATTTTAATTTCAGAATCCATCACATTAGATGCAGTCAGATAAATAAAAACAGTTATGCGCACTATAAGAAAAAGACAAACAATAGAAAAAATACTTCAAAAATTTATATGGAGCCAAAAACACCCACGAATAGTCACCACAATCTTGAGAAAGAAGAACAAGGTAGGAGGAATCACAATACTGGACTTTAAACAATACTACAAGGCTACTGTCATCAAAACAGCATGGTACTGGCATAAGAATAGACATATAGATCAATGGAACAGAATAGAGAGCCCAGAAATTAACCCAGTACTCTGTGGTCAACTCATATTTGACAAAGAGGGAAGGAACATCAAATGGAGTAAAAACAGTCTCTTCAACAAATGGTGTTGGGAGAACTGGACAGCAACATGCAAAAAGATAAAACTAGACCACCAACTTACCAACCATACACCAAAATAAACTCAAGATGGATAAAGGATTTAAACATAAGCAGTGCCACCATAAGGGTCCCAGAGAAAAATATGGGCAGTAAACTTTTGGATATCCTACGCAAAAATATGTTTACTGATGATACTTCACCAAGGGCAAAGGAAATCAAAGAATGAATCAACAAATGGGACTATATCAAATTGAAAAGTTTTTGTTCAGCTAAAGAAAATATCAGCAAAATTCAAAGGGAACCAACTGTATGGGAAAACATAATTGCCAATGATACCTCAGACAAGGGTCTGATCTCCAAAATATATAAAGAACTAATGCGACTCAACACCAGGGAGACAGACAGCCCAATTAAAAAATGGGCAAAGGAC